>CAUYRH010154145.1:0-55808 GCA_963574655.1 Perodicticus potto
ATTTTAAAATATTTACTGAATTCTTGGTTTTGTTGGTCTGGGGATATTCCTGTGCTTGTATACCAATTCCTGGGCTCAAGCGAGTCTCCTGCCTCTGCCTCCCAAATAGCTGGGACTACAGGCGCCCGCCACAACGCCCGGCCATTTTTTGGTTGCAGCCGTCATTGTTGTTTGGCGGGCCCAGGCTGGATTCGAACCCTCCAGCTCAGGTGTACGTGGCTGGCGCCTTAGCCGCTTGAGCCACAGGCGCCGAGCCTGATGTACTTTTCTAACAACACGGTATGGGCCAGCACTGTTAATTATTAACCAAGGATTTCACATATGGAAATCTCACTCAGTAGTATACCCAGTACTGGTGACAGATTCAGCGTCCAGAAGTCCCTTCAATAAAAAGAAAGGGGGCACTGTTTAATCCAGGACACGTGAAAGTCTGCACAGGGATAGGGGAGATGCTTAGAGGATGGGCAACCTGGAAGCTGGAAGGGACAAACTCAGTTCTTGTCAGGGAACCTAAACCACGTTTGCCATGAGTAGATGCACCTAGATTATGAACCTGAGATTCTACACACGGTGGTGGGCAGCCAGCTGGATTCCAACCTTTAGCTATTGATATACGTTTCCTCTCCCTGACTCTTGCATCCAAGGCCCCTCCCATCCAGGACCTAGAGCCTCCCAGAGCCCATTCTGGACACTTTTGGTGCTTCTTGAACCACTTGAGACATTAAATGTGCAGGTTCAGGTGAGCTTAGGAAGTGTACACCTCTGAAGACGAAGGCTGAGATTCCACTGCTGTCAGCCTGGGTAGGGCCACACCTTGGAGACACTACACACTGAGCCTCACAGTTTCCAGCACTTGGCTTGTTCCTTCCGTCTGGGAGCTTGGCACACGCTGGTCATCGCAACAAAGTGCTCCACTTCCTGTTTCTGTGGCAAACTCTTGCTCTCCAAGGCCTGGCTTCAGCTACACCAAGTCTATCCTCAGGGCGAGTTGGGAGTGCCCTCCATGCTGCTGACCCTCTGCTGATCCCTCCTGTCACGCTGTGTGCTGGACAAGCGCCTGTGTGCAATGGCCCAGCTGGCCATCTCAGCCTCATCTCCCATCACTCTTGACTTCAGATCCCCAAAGTGGCTCACACACTGTTGTTCCCTGGCCCCAACACACCCGCCTACCTCCCTCTCCCTTCAGGTCTGGCTTACATGCCACCTCCCTCATGGGAACACTGTTGTTCCCTGAGTGCTCAGTCTCAGGCAGGTGCCCTATCTTTAGAGACCCAGAGTACCTGTTTTTTTTTTTGTTGTTGTTTTTAAATAAAATCCATTACATTGGTACAATTATCATGTAAAACATGATATGTAATGTTTTACATGTTTCACTTTCACTAACAACCCAGAGGACCTAGAATATCCCCAACATTGTGCAAGATACTGGGTGGGTCACAAGAAATGTAGAGATTGTGGTCCCGGACCTGAAGAATCCCAGTAAATGACTCCCATTTATAAAGCAAGGGGCTACCTGATGAGGTAGGGTAGGGGGATGTGAGAAATAAAAAGGCAGGTCCTTGCCCGTGGAAGGTTATAAACGCGTGGAAAATGATTAGAGTAATAAAGAAAGCCACATATTCACGTGTACAATGCCTCAAATCTGTTCTGTAATTGTCTGTTGCTCCTCTAGTGGGGCCTATCAGATCAGCTTGCATCTCACTTACCCTTCTATTTCCAGCTCCAGCTCAGTCCTAGCTCAGGCAGGCACCCCCAAGGGGCGCTATTTATTATTACTGCTCCGCTGCACGATCGTCACCTGGTTACTGTTGTTCACACGCTGCACATGTGGTGAGGATGGGCGTTCCGCTCGCTCGCAGTTGTGCCCAGATTGAACAGACCGCGCACCCCTGAGCATTAGTAGCATCGGGCCCATCTTTGCCAGGCAATTCCGCAACCATACATTATCCAGGCTCGTTCTTCCCCACTAGAGGGTGATCTGCAGGCCGGAGGCTCCCGAGTGCACACAGCAGGGCTTCGGACGGCGATCTACAACAGCATTTGCCGAGGCGACAGCGACTATGCACCCCTTGCATACAGGTTAAACTGCCTTCCATTCCTGCCCCTGCCACCAGCAGGAGCCTCAGTTTCCCCCGATCTCTCGGAGCCCACGGGATCCAACACGCGCACAGCAGATGGCCCTTCTGGCTCTTCTTCCTATTAACTTTATTCTCCCTATGTCTTTACCGGGAATCCGAGCCCGAACCTGCCGCCCGCTCGACCCTGAACCCCGCACAGATCCCTCGGAACCCCTCGCTGGTCCCAAGACCCGCCCCCACCCCCGCCAGCCTCACCAGCCCAGTCGCGCCTCTCACCCGCCCTTGGCTCCATGGTGACGCGTCACTGCGCGACGCCTTCCGGCGCAGAGTCCGGTGCCGAGTGACGTCACGACCCTGCGCCTGCGCACTGGAGGGGCCGGGCGTCCTGCGATCGGCCGGAGGCACGCATGCGCATGCGGTCTGGCAGGCGGGTCGCAGGTTACGGTGCTGGCGGTAGCCTGTTTCTCTCTCGGGTCTTTAGCCTGTGCGTTGACCAAGTTCTCACAGGCGTTTTGCCAAGCCGCGGGTTACTGAAGTGAACAAGTCCTTGGCCCCCCAGATCCTATTTCCAATTCAGATATACCCCGCCTCCTCCAGGAAGTGGCCTAGATTGCTGCTGCAGAACGCGCTTCCTCCAGACTCTGCAGACACTCGGGTGCGCAAGCTCAGTGTCAGGCAGGTGGAGTGTCTGGGCCAGCCCAGGACCTGGGTGACTCCTGTGCGGGTCGGAGGCCACCCTTCCAGAAGCACCCTGGAGAGTCTCACCTTGACCTCTGTCCTCCTCGAGGATGAAGGAACGTGGCAGGCTGCGTCTGCTCTTCTACGTCACTCGACTAAGGGCCAGAAACGCCTCGGGGAGACCAGGCTGGACAGACAACCAAGTCTGTGCCCTCCCTGGCCTCCCTGGCTCCAGTCTGGCGGGAAAGGAAATGCAGACGGAGTTTGGCGGATCCCTCATTAAGAATATGACATCTCCCCTCAAGGCACATACAAATGGGGGGGCCAATCCACTAGAAGCCACTCCCTTATGAGCACATCGTAAGTACACAAAAAGTGGTTGCTACCTTTAAAAATTACAGGTTGTATGTCCAATTCTTCATAAAATCCTCACGACAAACTTGTGAAATAGACAAAAGCATTTGATGCCTACTTTGCCGAGACAGACGCAGAAAATGAGGTTGGGGTATTTGAGCTTAGCACCTTAGAAGTCATATTTAAATATAATTTCCACAGCAGCCCTTAGAGGCCATCACCACAGGTGTTCTACAGAAAAGGAAACAGAAACAAAAAAGCCTGTCTGAAGCATGTTGTAACCCCGTGTGCACAACTGCAAATCTTGGGGTAACCCTCACGTGCTTAACCACAAATCTTGGGGCTCCTCATTCCAGCTCGCCATTCCTAGGTGGTGCCTGCTGCATGAGTGTGTAGAGGCATAAAGGATGAGGGTGGCCCTGTCTTTCACCAGGCTCACAAAGGGAGGGTAAAGCATCACTTTGGAGGTTATAAAATCCTTTCCCACTTTCAGGAAACACAATAGATCTGAGGAGAGAGTTTTAGTAAGTAGACTTTCCCAGCAGCAATGTCTGTAGGATTCAGTTAGTCAGCTGTGTTCAAGACAGATCCCAAGTCCGTTAGGTGGACAGGTCAGATGGTAAGGAGATGGCAGTGACAATCTGACAATGGGAATTTTAGAGAGCAGGTGGTTTGAGAAAGGACTTTCTCTTCAGCTCCTTCATATCATGTTTTCAATTTGAAGTGCTCTGAAAAGCCTGGGATTTAAAATAATAAATGGTAATAAAAGAGATCCCTTATATTTGTACCAGAATGTTTATTGCAGCCCAATTCATAAATTTACTTTTAAGTACATATGAACTTTCAAAACTTGAATGGGGGGAGGACTGGAGAACTCTGAAAGGAACCAGAGGAGAAGATGAGGAAGGACGAAGGGAAACAAAAGAATCATGAAAAATATCTGATTCTGTATGAAAGAACCTATTATTGTGTCTGACACATGATACAAGGTTCCCCCATTCAGGGATGGACAAGGACATTCCCCTGCCCCCGCCCCTCCCCCCTGTTTTCCAGGCCCAAGCAAACAGACTTTTTCTCTCCAAATTGAACTCTGAATACAAGTATAAAAGGAGAAAAGCAGTTTTTCCATCATTTCAGGTAAGCTAAGCCCCTTTTGGAGTGTATCTCCTGCATTTTCTTTGCCCTCAGTTGGAAAGAACTGCATTCATTTGTTAATACCCTCATTCAGTCGCCAATCAACATTGAAGTCTGTCAAGTTCTGGCCAAGTGTAATTCCTAAAACAGTATAAAACCCCTAGACTAGGTGAAAGACTCATGGAGGGATTTCCCACTTCAGTCTCCCTCTCTTTCAGAAACTCTGGTGCCTTTTCTTCCTTCTACCACTTTCTATCTAATAAATCCTATCTTATTACTGATTTCTGTGGTCTGTGGTGAGTTCATTCTCCAAATCTCCAAGACCAAGGACCTACTGCAGAAAGAATTTCCCCGAACACACATACATAGCAATTCAAAGTGATCCTGATACCTGGAATATCAACCCTTTCCTCAATAAAAACAAATTCACATCTAAAACTCAATTGCTTTTGGGGGCAAAACTGGATTGTAAGAGGGACTTTACCCAACAAATGCAAGTAGTGTAACATGGTTTCTTGTACCCTCAATGAGTCCCCAACAATAAAAACAAAAAACAAAAAACTCAATTGCTAGTGTCAATGATTTTGTTTTGGGGTTTGGTAAACTAAGTACAACCTTGGCAAACAAACAATAACACTTTAAATTTGCCCCATAAAAATTAGATTATTTTGTTTCTGATATGACCTTAACCATGTGGCCTGATATAGTCTAACACATTGTTTAATGGGCTAGCAAAACATTTATAAATTGTGCTCAATATTGTAATACTAATCTGAAGATGTTGATAACAAAACAAGAGTAAAAAGTTCAAGTATGCAGAGAGGTAAGGGATATTCTAATGTTGGGAAGCTGATACAGCTCATAGATCAAAGGAAAAATCACAGTGAGGTATGGCTTGAACTGCATCCTCTAAATGTGTTTTTGTCTTGCTGCAGGAAGCATCCATACTGGCAGAGAGGGGACTCCTTTGGGAATAGGTCGGAATGGGTAATGTCCAAGACTGCCTTAAGGTTCCCCTCAATTTGACTAGACTTTATACTGTTTTTTCTTCTAACTGTAGGTCTCTGACTTCTCTTTTCCTAGAGCATTTATTTAAAAAAAAAAAGTGATTGTAAGTACTTTCTCTGTCCTTTTTGAGATGTAAATCTCCTCACCTTCAGCAAGTTTACAGCTAGGAAAGGTCTTTGTCTGGGACTGGTAGAAACATCTTTTTGAAATGCAAATATCTAAGGGCCCTACCTCTGGGTCTCTGGGAGGGTAGGAGCTTACCTTCTGTTGTATCCATTAGCAAACACAGATGACCTAATAACAGAGAAAAACATTTGCTAACTCAGGAATAAGTCAATGTACTAGACACACCCCACTGATCAACTTCCCCTCTAAAGTCTTCCAGTATTTTTCTGTTACTTTACCCCCACCTCCTTTAAAAACTACCCCAGTGGCCAGGTGTGATGGCTCACTTTGGTAATCCTACCTCCCTGGGAGGCAGAGGCAGGAGGATTGCCTGAGCTCAGGAGTTTGAGACCAGCCTGAGCCAGAGCAACACCCCCATCTCTAAAAATAATCAGGTGTTGGGGTGGGTGCCTTTAGTCTCAGCTACTTGGGAGGCTGAAGCAAGAGAATCACTAGAGCCCAAGAGTTTGAGGTTGCTGAGAGTTATGATGCCATAACACTCTACCAAGGGTGACAAAGTGAGACTCTGTCTCAAAAAATAAATAAATAAAAAATAAAAACTACTCCAGTGCTGGCACAGCGGCTGGCCTATAATCCTAGCACTTCAGGAGGCTGAGGCAGAGGATCAGTTGAGGAATTTGAGACCAGCCTGGGTAACAAGTGAGATTGCCATCTCTACAGAAAATTTAAAAAATGATTATCTGGACCTAGGGGCATGCACCTGTAGTCCTAACTGCTTAGGAGGCTACGGCAGGAAGATCACTTGAGCCCAGGTATTTGAGGTTATAGTGAACCATGATCTGACCACTATACTCGACCCGGGGTAACAGAGTGATGCCCCATCTAAATCCCCCATCCCCTCAAAACAAAACCTCAACCATCCAAACAAGAAACCATTCCACGTTTTGTTTTACTTGATTTGTTTCACTTTAGCAGAGTCTTGGCCTTGTGCTCTCATCTCCCTTGTTGCTTGTGATAGTATCAGAATAAAGTCTCATCTTGTCCTGTGTGAATTTTGTTTAGCAGTAAGCATACCCTCTGCCAGTATGTATGTCTTAGAGTGATTTTGCATCTTGGAAAAAATGGGTGCTGGCTTTTTCCCATCTTTTTTTTGAGGCAGAATCTCACTCTGTCACCCTGGGTAGAGTGCCATGGCATCATCATAGCTCACAGCAACCTCAAATTCATAGACTCAGTCAGTCTCCTGAGTGCTGGGACTACAGGCGTGTACCACTACTCCTGTGTAGTTTTTTCTATTTTTAGTAGAGATGGGGTCTCATTTTTGCTCAGGGACTCCTCAAGTGATTCACCTACCTTGCCTCCCAAAGTGCTAGGAATATAAGTGTGAGCCACTACACCCGGCCTTGTGATCAGTTTTTAAAAGCATATTTCATTTTGGAGCACTTGCAACCTTTGTATTGCGTATAATAGGAAACTTGCTTGTGTGGGGGGAGTGTGAAAGTATTGTGTAAGTAAATGTTTCATTTGTGTGTTTTTAAGCAGGGACTTGCGTGCTTAGAAAGATCTCTGTGAAAATTTGTGAACTTTTTGACTTTTTTCTTCTTTGGGCTCAGTTTCCCATAACCTTTCTTTCTCTGATCAGAGAATCAGTTAGGGAAGCTAGTGATGTTCTAACATTAGAGCACCTGCTCACGGCCTCTTATCCATTCTAGGGAGCCTGACATCTTCTTTCTGGGCCTCTCACGGTAGGTGAAGAATGAGCTGGCTTAATCAAAGGCTCTCTCATCAAACTAGCATATGATCTAGCTGCTTGGAGAGGCCTCCGTGCATGTAGGCAACAGCTTTTCTAACTTTCAGTAATAAAGGAGAAAGGAAAATATCCCACTGAAGACTCAGACCTTAAATGCCTGTAGTTTGCAACTGGATTTTCCTATGAATAAAAGGGGAACTCCTTGATGTATTTACTAATGATAGTATGGGGGTGGGAGGGCAGAGTGAGAAGGAGAACATGGCTAAATAAAGTGTCCTAGTTAATAAAGATGACAGAGTAAGGTATTTTTTTTTTTTTTGAGACAGAACCTCAAGCTGTCACCCTGGATAGAGTGCTGTGGCATCACAGCTCACAGCAACCTCCAATTTCTGGACTCAAGTGAGTCTCCTGCCTCCACCTCCCAAGTAGCTGGGACTACAGGCGTCCCCCACAACGCCCGACCATTTTCTGGTTGCAGCCGTTATTGTTGTTTGGTGGGCCCGGGCTGGATTCGAACCCGCCAGCTCAGGTGTATGTGGCTGGTGCCTTAGCCGGTTGAGCCACAGGCGCTGAGCCCAGAGTAAGTTCTTATTAGATCATCTGGAAGTTAAGTTTTTGGTTGGATGTCATCCAGCGAAATTCAAAATTGTCCATGTTATGTGTGAAAGATGCTTTCTTCTTCAGCATTTTGCTTTTCCTGTGATATGTCACCGATTTAGCACTGAGTTTCCCCAAACTACTCAGATGCACTGTGAGAATTAAATTTTGATTCTATCCTTGTGAATGGGGTAGAATGTGAGGCTCTTCAATGAGTTCCTGGCAATGACACTCTATTTGGGCCTCTCTGTATATGAAACAATCAGAGGTAAGTCACTCTGTTGGAGGGAATGACAGCAGACAGGCCAGAGAGCCAGTCTTTTTTTTTCTTAATCAAATTAATAATGACAGCCTGCCTGAGGGACGATGAAACAGAGGGACGATAAGAAAAGTGGAGAATACCCTGTCTTGGGTGGCAAATGTCAAAAAGAAACTGCTATTTGCATAAGTGACAGTGGATCTACTTCTAAATTGTGATGTGCAATGTGGCAGAGATTATGTGGGTGAATTCTTTCTGTCAGCTAGACCATTTTTGTATCTCAGGTTCACTTTAATCCCATCCATTTGTAGTCCATTTCCTCTGTTATTTGGTTTAAAGTTGAGGGCAATGATAAAATCAGCTTAGAGAGGAAGTTGACAATCCAGCAATAGCTGTGGCTTTTCTCTTGTAGGAAATAGAAGAGAGACTAAGGGTCAAAACAGTGAGTAATACTTCTCTAGGAAATAAGTTCTCTGCTGTTATTTCAGATGATCTTGAATATTCAAAATTGCCAAGCAGGTGTAATTGCCACCCAGCTTTACATGCTCACAGGGAGATTCAGAGAGGACTGACTTCTCTCTACCTTTCTGAGTCTTGTCAGCAGAAATCAGGCTTCTGTGGGCCAGGGAGCAGCAAGCCTCAGTATGTGGAAAGAGGGAAGTGCGAGCTTCTCTTTGTTTTTCTGCTTACAGAAACCCCAGGGGGCTTTGTTCCCACTCACTGAAAATCGATTTCATGAAACAAAGATGAACAGAATAGAAAAGATAAAACTTGATATGTCAATGAAGTGCTATAAGAACAGAAAGGACAAGAATGGCTTGCATGTCCATTGATTGTTTCTTTAACTACGTAGCATGATGGCCTTTTATGAACCTTATTATTCTCATAGTAACTTGTTGCATAAATTTAATGTTTTTTCCTGAAGTCCCTCCCTCCTCTTGTATAATGTCAACCCCCCTAAATTCTTTCTATTAATGAATTAGCCCATTGCTAAAGTTTTTCTTTTGACTCATCAAAGGGCATTGTATATCAGGGCTAGGGACTGTCAGACAGGAACTCAAGTGACTTTTTCTGCATGGAATTCTTGTACTTTTAAGATACAACATGTGATTATGAGATTGTATTTATTTTGCAATTGGCCTATACATAATGTTTGGCTTTCCACCTAAAACTTAATTTCTGGGATTGGCGTCCGTAGCTCAGTGAATAGGACGCAGCCACATACACCTAGGCTGGCAGGCAGGTAACAGAATGATGCCAGCCACATACACCTAGGCCGGCCCGGGCCTATTAACAACAAGGACGACTGCAACCAAATAAATAAATAAATAAATAAATAAAATAAAATAAAAATGAAAATAAAATAAAATTTAATTTCTGAGTAATTAGATTTATTACTTTTGTTAAATGTCTTCTGGTACTGAAAGCAGGGTAAGGCAGGTGGTGGATTCATGTCCTGTCTCCTGATTGATTGTTCCTTTTGGTCAACTTCAAAGGTGTTCCCTATATGCTGAACTATAATAACTGTTTGGGGGCTCTCAGGCTATTTTTTTTCTATACTATCTTTTCGCTTTCAATCTGAGCTCTGATCATAGAATTATCCATAAAGTTCACTATTTTAAATTGGACACAAACGTTATGGACACCTTGTATGGAAAAAGGTCAAATCTGACTTACCTGGAGAAATGGAAATATTGATAAGGCCCAGCTGATAAGTAAAGGAAGAAGAACTGAGAAGATCTGAACTGACATCAGGAGACAGGGACACAGACGGGGGCAGCCCAGGCAAGGGGGGCAGCCGGCATCATGTGCTCTCCCTCTGTGCCCCATCTCGATCAGCAGCAAACCTGGACCCTCCTTTGATTCTCCTCATTCGCTCTCACTCGATGACCACCACATTAGCAAGTCCCGTCAACACTCCCCTCATCGAATGTACCCCAAACAACCTGTGGACATCCCACTCTGGTTCCATAAATCCCTTCTCTGCCTGGATCTCTGCCACAGTCCCCTCGCTGCTGTCCTCACTTCCCTTCCTGCTGCTTTGTCAACTCTTCTCTACGCAGCAGCCGGTGGGCCTTTAAGAAAATAGAAATCATGTCATGTTACTTCTGTGCTCAAACCTCTCTTTTGGTGAAAGGGCACAGTTAAACACCAGTCTTATTCACACATCAGAGTGTTTGTGTTTGCTATTACCTCGGCTCCAAATGCTTTTCCCATAGGTTTTCCTATAGCTTTATTGCCCACCTCATTTAGCTCCCTGCTCAAACTTTACCACTTCTGATAGACCTGCTGGCTTACGCTATTGAATACATGCCCTGCCATTGTCTTTCTCTTTACCCTGCTGCTTTATTAATTTGTTTGTAGCGCTATCATTACCTGCAATTATAGTCTTTGTTTGTTTACTTAGGGTTGTTTTCTACTAGACTGTAGAGCTAAATGAAAGTGTAGCTCTTTTACCAACCCCTGGATAATGCTAGCACATAAGAGGCACCAAATAAGATTTGTTGAATAAATAAATAATGATGTCACAGCCATGTCTAGGTGTGGGTATTCAAATCAAATGGCCTTGATTACTTTATGTCATTTCTCTTTGATGAGGAGGACCTGGTGTTAATCACGTATTAAAGAGGCAGACTTTTGGCGGGGGGGTCATCCTTGGATTAGTCCTATGGGCCCTGAGCTACTCAAAGTAGGACAGAAGAGTAGAAATTGTGAAACCACACGGGAGAGCATCAAGACTTACAGCTACACACCCTTGTGTGTTTCAGTTTACGAGTGACAAAATGAAGATGTATAAAGAATAGTGGCTGTTTTGGGTTATTTGTCAATGATTTTGCTTATATTAAATCATTTGTTATTCATATCTATGAAATAAGTATTATTATGTTTTCTATTTCACAGCTGAGGAATGAAGGCTCAGGTGCAATGTCTCTTGGCTATCAATAAAGCATCGATTTAAACTCGGGTGTCATGAGGCCTGAATAATGTTTAACACGTTAATTCCTCGAAGAAAAAAGGTTTTAATCTTAAGAAATGGCTGTGGAGACAAATCCCAACTAGCTCTGCTATGTAGTATACGAATAAATAACTCTTATTCCAAGAGCACTAAGTTTTGTACTGTACAATAGGTTCGACAATTAAGTTTGCAAACTCATCTAGAAAAAGTGCTATGTACCTCATTGCTGAATAACTGTATGGTCACCTTCAAAGTATTCCTCTTGGACGTCGGGTGACCATAGTGATATTCAGCAATGAGGTAAGTAGCACTCTATCCAGGATGAGTTTGTGAGCTTAATTGTCCAACCTCATATATGATGTATTTTGCTAATTACTCCATTTCATTGAGAAAAGTGAGTGATTATGTAGTAAATTCTGAGCACAATGCCTGGGACGTGCAAATGCTTAAAAAATAACTCCTTTCACTCAATCCTTTGGTCCTACTTATGGGTCATATGTTATCACAGTTCCTTTTTCCTAGAAAAAAGTTTCCACAGGCATCCAGAGATCAAAGGAAACTATAGAGCAGTGGTTCTCAACCTTCCTAATGCTGCAACCCTTTAATACAGTTCCTATGGGTCGCGACCCACAGATTGAGAACCCCTGCTCTAGAGTCATCTTACCTTTGTTAGCTGGTAAAATATAAACATGCTTTTTAAGAGAATTTCAAGTTTGTTTCTTCTAAAGTGTTGTAGTAGTTAATGGAAGATGTACTTCACCAGCTTTGAGAGGACCAACCCTTCCTGAAATAAAAAAATTCTAGTGAATCATTCAACACAATTTATTTCCAATGTAACCACTGAGGAGAAAATAGAAACATGTTGTTTTCCTTTTAAATGACGCACATGGCTGAATTTTCCATGGGCTGGATGTGTATGCATAACTTTTAAAATGAAAATAGAATTTGTGTGAAGAACATGATCAAGGTAGACTGCAGTAAGCTGGCAGTGTAGTACTTTGGGATGTCGGTAATTCATAAGTTAAAAAAACTCATGATTCAACAGGATACCTCAACCCTTCTGTTTATTGTCATATTCCATTTGTGTTCCTAATTTGGAACCATTTACCAACTGTGCTGATCAGACTGTGTTTGATTCCTACAGAGAAATGGTCTTTCTTAAAATTTGTAATTCAAGAGGAAGAGTATAGAAATTTTTATATTTATTTCAAAGTGTTTGGAAAAACTTGTTTATCTACCATGGGTTTTGTATTTCATTAGTGTAGGCACTACACATTAGAGGCTGCTTTGTAACTAAGGGAAGAAAATGTACCTCTAAACTCTTAGGCAGTAAGAAGCATGAAAATCAAGTACCCGTAGAACCATCTAGAAACTCAAAGGGCAAGGAGAATGAACAATTGTAATGATACGATGCAAATAGTAAATTTCAGTGGGGGAAACAAAGTGCTATTTTTAAACTGGCACTTCTGGATCAGTATTGTTAGCCCTTGTAAACAGATTTGGCAAAGAAAAACTAGGGAAAAAAAGAAAGAAAGAAAAAGAAAAAGAATAATTATTTCCATCTGTGATTCTTTTGACTGGTCATTTCTAATGTTCCTGGAGGTAGATCACACTGGGGAAATTGAAACAGCTCAGTAGCTCTGAAAACGTAGAACTCTTTGTCACCAGCTTTGCTGAGATGGACTATGATTCTGAATCCTATGAAAATGTTGTGGCCAGGAGGAAGAATTCTGTGTCACTAAAGCAGAATTCTGTGTCACTATCCAATGAATGTAGGGCTCTCCTTTATCAATATGTACCATAAGAGTAAACTATAATAACCAGGATTTGGCCCTATCAGCCAAGAAATGAAATGAAAACTCATGAAATCTATTGTTTGTGTTATCCATTTGTGCTGCTATAACAAAACATTACAGGCTGGCTAATGTCTAAACAACGGTGATTTATTTTTCACTGTTCTGGAGACTGGGATCCAAGCTCAAGGTGCCGGTATCTGGTGTCTGGTGAGGGCCTTTTTTGGTGTTTCCTTATATAGCGGAGGGCAGAAGGGCAAGTGAAAATAAACATTGTGTCAGAAGGGCAGGAGAGAACCCTCTCCTGTGAGCCCTTTTTATGGTGTCACTAGTCCATCCCTGAGGACTCCACCTTCATGACTTATATAGCTCTTCTTAGGCTTCACCTCTCAGATTAAGTTTCTGGCACATAAATTTTTGGAGGGGGAACATTCAAACCATAGCATAAAGGACCTTAAATTTTCTAGGAAGCCAAGGTCTATGAAATTCCCAAGTGTAGCACCCAAGAACTCTAAAAATATTCTCTCTATACACACTAGCATACTTTGTTTATAAGTGCTGTACAGTTAACAAACAGTGCAGAGAGGGCATAGATTTGCAGAGCTATGTTACTGTCATTTTCATGAGCCATTCCGCAGAGCTGCAGGTCTGGTCATTTTCCTTTCTTGCTAATTTGCATGGTTGCTTACCAGTGGTGGTGATTTTCTGTGTTAAACTTTAAGTAGTTCATTCTCACATCACCTTCCTTTCATGTTTATTTAACAATATTGCAAAGTTCACTGACATTTGACTCTGCCCCTTTGCTGATTCGATTATGGAATGCAGAAGGCATGTTGAATCATTAAGCACATCTTTGAGTGATGGTTATGGCATCGTGTCACATGAAGGGGTCAGCCTCTTTTATCGTGTCATATCACATCGCGATTGACACAGACACACAGCTCAATTGCAGTATCTAGAAGTAATTAAGAAGGTAAGTCTTCACAGCAGACTGAGTAGTGCTTTTGAAAATAGTAAAGAGGATTGACCTTTCTATTTTTTATCTTCTACAACTGCAGATATATGGACCCCTATTGTATGTTTTGCATGTAAATGTTCTTATACCTCAATGAAAAGCAGAGCGTTTGTACAAGAGAGGAGTTTTCTTTCTGCATTTTTCTCATGATGACAAGACAATGCCTCTCCTGTGTTCATTATTGTTTGTGGTAATTTATTTTTTTTAATTTTTAAAATATTTTAATTATGTTAAAATATAATAGTCATATATATTTATAGGGTATATAGGATGTTTTGATACAGGCATACAATGTGAATTAATCAAATCAGGGTAATTAGAGTATCTATCCCTCCAGGTCATGCTAGTGAACAAAACAAGCCACATCAAGATGAAGCTAACCTAAAAACAGGTGTTTTAATCTTATTAACTATTTCCATTCTAAAGTGTTCCCTTTTGAAAATATCAGTGAGTTATCTTCTTGAGGTAAACATAAACAATAAAGAAGTTAGATGTCTTGAAAGCACCTAGCACCATACCCTCCTTTTCTAGCCATTGTCTTCCCTTGAGTGTTAAGGAAAGCATATTAAAGAAAATTCAAGCAATTGAATAGGATAGATCAACTAATACAGAAACATTTCTGTTGTATGAGAAATAGCAAGTGATCAACTGATCCAACCAGGCAAAGGAGGTTTTATAATATGACTAACAAAGACATTTTTATTGAATATTCTTACTTTGTGTTCCCCAAACTATTGCTGATCCCCATTTCTTTGTACTTCTATTTTTTTCTCCTGTTTGAAAAGCAGTTTGAGACTCCAGCTGCTAAGCCAGGAATGCTCTTTTTTATTGGCATCATTTCCTTTATTGGCAGAATCTACAGGCAATTGTTTTGATGTTTTTTTTGGAGTTACATTTGATGTCTGTCATAGTTCATGCAAAGATAAGCTGATTGGGTTGTGTAGTTAGTCCCAGACGCTTTTGGCTTTAATGCTCCATCAATTCTCTTTGAAAATGAAGTCCTTGGCCAATCTCATCTCTCCAGGGACACTTGCAGATGACTTGTTTATGATCAAAAGGCAACGTAATTTCCTGATGTCCATATGCTTTCTCTGGAACATCCTTTGGTCTACAAAACTGGTGTTTCTTTCTCAGTTGACAACAGATAGCCTCTTGAAAAAGGTCAAAAGCTTGGAAGTGATTCCTCCAAGAGTTTCTATAAGTGGGAGTTAAAAGGTCTAAACAAGTCACTAAAATCTCTGGGCAGTTTTAGGTTTTAAAACATTAAAGGGGAGCTATAAAATCATCCAAATAGTATACATTGTACCTAACAGGTAGTTTTTTGATCCCTTACCCTCCCCCCAGCCTTGCCCCTCTGGGTCTCCATAGTCTCTTATACCTGTGTACGTGACCAACTATACCCATCCTTCAACTCCCACTTATAACTGAGTATGTGTGATATTTGTTCTTCATTTCTGAGATCCTTCACTTAGATTATAGCTTTCAGTTCCATTCAGGTTACTGTGAAAATTATTGTTTCATTTTTGTTTATGGTTGAATAATGTTCTATGGTATATATAGAGGGTGCCAAAAATGTACAAACACTTTAAGAAAGGGAAAAAACTGTATTAAAATGGTAATATTCAATATATACCAATAACAAAGAAGAATATACGTCATGTTTGAGCACATCTTGTATTGCAGAAGTGAAAAGTGGCGTAAGTATTATAAATTTAATATAGTGTTTTTCTTTCTTAAAATGTGTATACATTTTTGGCACCCTCTGTATATAACATATTTTCTTTATCCAGTCATCTGTTGAAGCACACTTAGATAGATTCAATTGTGCCAGGATAAACATATGAGTGCATGTGTCTTCTTGATATAATGAACTCTTTTCCTTTGGGTAGATTCCCCTCTACTTTTAGGTCTTTGAGGAACCTCCATACTATTTTCCATAGAAGTTGTACTAGTTTACATTCCCATAAACACTATATAAGTTTTCCTTTTTCTCCGCATCTGTGCCAAACTCTGTGTTTTTTTGACTTTTTAGTAATGACCACTCTGATAGGGCTAAGGTGGTACCTCATGGTGGCTTTAATTTACATTTCCATGATGACTAGTGATATTGAGCATTTTTTCATGTTCATTGGCCATTTGTCTATCTTTCAAAAAGCTTGTGTTCATTTTGTAGCATTTTAGTGGGGTGGGTTGTTTTATTTTCTTGCTGAGTTGTTTGAGTTCCCTATAGATTATGGATATTAGTCCTTTATTTGATGTATAGTTTGTGATTATGTCCACCCATTTC
Organism: Perodicticus potto; assembly: GCA_963574655.1. Classification (NCBI taxonomy): domain Eukaryota; kingdom Metazoa; phylum Chordata; class Mammalia; order Primates; family Lorisidae; genus Perodicticus; species Perodicticus potto. Next base: position 16,036 of record CAUYRH010154145.1, read on the forward strand.
TTAGGGTGTTTATTTGCTCTATTGATGATTATTATTTTATTTTCTGGTTCATACTACAACTTGATATGTTTTTATTGACTGAATGAAATAGTTTATCTATTTATATGTGTACTTGTACCTTTATTTCCAAAAAAATTTAATGAGGCCTTTTACTGAGTCAAAATAGCTAATATTCAACTGTCTGAGATAAACATTAATTTAACTAGAAAAAACATCTAATCAATTATGGCATTAAATTGGAATTTTTCCATTACTGCATTGAAAAGACAATGTTAGTTTCACAAAAATTATTGTCTGTTTCTTCTATGTAGGATAAATACTAAGACTTTTTCCTCTAGAGATCATGTCTATGCTTTAGTTGAGTGGGTAACCCTATTGCTATCTTCATAAAATAAAAATAAACAATGTAACCATAAACCTTAGTTGGCAATTATCCACTGTATAATTTATTAACATTTATTTAAAATTCCATATTCCTTTTTATATAGTTATTTGTCAAAAAATGGTGGGGTTTTTTGTCTTACTTAGTCACCCTAGGTAGAGTGCTGTGGCATCTTAGCTCACAGCAACTTGTTGGGTTCAAGTGATCCTCTTGCCTCAGCTTCCCAAGTAGCTGGGACTATAGGCACCCACCACAATACCTGCCTATTTTTTAGAGATGAGGTCTCACTGTGGCTCAGGCTGGTCTCAAACTCTTAAGCTCATGCAATCCATCTGCCTTGGCTTCCCGAGTGCTGGGATTACAGGTGTGAGCCACTGCGCTTGGCCCTAAACAGTAGGTTTTATGGCTTATTTAAAATTCAGTGAGGAAAACATAGAAATTTTACATACCAATAGATTATTATTATTACCATCATTATCATTTTGCTATGCAGAAACTTTTTAGTTTAATTAAGTCCCATTATTTATTCTTGTTGTATTTATTTTTAGGATCGAAGTCATAAACTCTTTGTCTAGGCCAATGTCTGAAATAAGTTTTTCCTAAGTGTTCTTCTAGAATTTTTAATGACATCTGGTATTGCATTTAAGTCTCTAATTCATCTCGAGTTAATTTTTATAAATGTCGAAAGTTAGGAATCCTGTTTCATTCTTCCGTATGTGGCTTTCCCATTTTCCCAGCACAATTTGTTGAATAAAGCATCGTTTCTCCAGTGTATATTTTTGTCTGCTTTGTCAAAGATCAGTTGGTTGTAGGTTTGTGGTTTAATATCTGGCTTCCCTATTCTGTTTTATTAAAGTATGTGTCTCCTTTATACTAGTACCATGCTGCTTTGGTTACTATACTGGCATCCTATTCTGAAGGCAATCACAGGCACTTGACATTTCTAAATTTGTCTGCATCCCTTCTTTCCTCCCTCCCTCTCTTTATCCCTCCCCCGCTCCTCTCTCGTATCTCTCTCTCCCTCCCTCCTGTCTTTTCTTCCTTCCTTCCATTCCTCTTTCTTCTGTTTAAGTAAGGCTCATTCTGGTATGCTCTCCCCATTCTTCCCATATGTTTACATAGTCTAAAACAGTGGCAAAATAACAGGTTCATATCTAATATAGTAGATAAATTATATTATCTTAGTAAGAACTTGGTTCTAATTAATGAAGTGATAACACATAATATTTTCTCATGTTCATTAAGCAATAATAAAATACAAGCCAATGTAATGGGAAGCAGCTCAGAAAATTAGGCATTATTCATTAAATAAATGAGATACAATTAAAGGAAAACATTTTATAAAAATCAAGCATCACCTAAAAGTTGAACTGAATTTTATGAATGTATTTGAATGTGTTCATAATTAATTTTCCCCAAATCTCTATATTTAGCTCATTTGAAAATCATCTGTGAGTTACAGCTGTTGCCTAAGTTATAAATGTTTGAATACTCTTCTGAGATAGATAATAATAAGAATCAATGTAGATTCCAATGACCAAGAGCACAATCAACTTGTATATAATCTTCATTGCTTAAGGGCAGCATGGTAATTACAATGTATGGTCACAGTAACCTGGGTTTCTGAGAAATTATAATTATTATTTCTTCCTTTGATTCATTCCAAACCACTCTGTTTTGAGTGTGCCTCTTAAATAGTTCACTTTTGTGAGATCTGGCTTTTTTCTTTAGATCCATCTTTATATGATTGGTATAAAGAGCATATAGGCTCACAATGACAATTTTCAACCAGGAAAAAATAGGTCAAATAAAATAGGACAAAGAAGCTATTTTCCCCATTGTATGCCAGGATCTAAGATCCAGGCATGAGATTACCATAGATTGAAACACTTGCACATCGGTGGTAAAGGGGTGGTGGGTTCTGGTACTCACATGTACAGCTATCTTATCTCCTGTGTGACTTAATGAAGGTGGGAAAGTTGCTTTGATTTGGAAATTGTTCACAGGCATTGTTAGAATCACATTTATGCAGTTTAGTCTTTCAAATTATATTTGACCCAGTCTGCATTTGCTGACATTTACTGGTGCTGGTGACAGTGCTCTGCTGGTTTGTGGTTTACTTTTTCTTAACATGTGTGTGAGTTAAGTCATATAATTCTTTCTTTCCCCTTTTCCCCTCTATCTCTTTCCTCTCCCTTTTCTTTGTCCTTTAGTTCTTTTCTTTTCTTTCATTCACTTAGTCAATGAAATCACACATGATTATGGACTAATGAGTTGCCTGTGGCAGAACACCTCTGACGCCCTTGTTATTTCTCTAAGGAAGAACATGGTGCCCTTGTTGAGAATCCCTTCTTCCTCATGCTCCATCTCCCATTTCTCTTTCCTGATATGTAGATTGTTAGCATTTCTTGAGTTGATGCTATGTGTCAGGTCTTATACTAGGTTGCCGAATATATATTACCAGACCAATTTCCACAACCACCCTATTAAGTAGAATCAATTACCTCACATTTCACCTATGAGAAAAAAATAGAGTCCAGAGTAACTTGCCTAAGTTTAGAGCTAGTAAATAGAAGAAACATAAGTAGAATCCAGTGTGTCAGACACAAAGTCCATTGTGATTGCTTTTTAATTATTTCTTCAATTGGCTTTAACTGAATTTACAGGTTTAAGTTTTGGAAATAGTGATGCTGAACTTATTATGAGGGTTGTTTAAGGATATGACATGTCTGATAGTGGCTTGGCTTTCTGAGAGATTACTTTTGAAAATGAATTTGTAGAAAAGCGAGGCATGCAGATGTAAGAGGAGTTATTTTCAGAATTCAGTTGGATGCTTGTACTTTCATAATTAAAACAATAATTGGAACATAAAATAATTTGATGGTGCTTATTTCTTTTTTGTGTGTGTGCAGAGAAATAGATCCTTTAATAAAGGAACTATTTTATGAAAACTTTTACAAAGTGAAGAAATGCAGACCTCACTCTCCCAGCCTGACTAGAATGCCTGCCATCTACACTCAGGGCTGAAGGATGGGGCTGTCATTGAGGTTGGTATTTGAAAGCAAACCACTGGGCTGAATTTCTGAGTTACAAAGCAAAGAGAGCATAGATGACTTATCAGGAAAACATGGAAATTGTCTTTAAATTCTTCCCTTGGAATGTCCTTACTTAGAGGTCATAAAGTATTTTTCCTGATTTGATATTGTGGAGAACATAAAAATACTTTGAGATATACTTCTTAACTTCAAGAAGTCAACACCATAGTTGGCATTAAATTAATTGTAGAAATAAGTATGCATTGGTTTCAGTAGATTTTGAAAAGCATTAAGAGGAAAACCTCAAGTGTGAACTTCACATGTGAACCTTTCTGTTTATTTCAGGGCAAATTTTTGTTGTGGTGTTTTTATTTGATTTGAGCAATGCACTTATATTCTCAAATAAAAAATAAAAATGGATGTAACGACAACAGTTCCAGCTCCCAATTTGTCAGTCAACTTATCAAATAGTCAGTGGTGAAGCAAGACATTGATTTTTTTTTTTTTTGGGTAGAGACAGAGTCTCATTTTATTGCTCTCGGTAGAGTGCTGTGGTGTCACAGCTCACAGCAACCTCCAACTCCTGGGCTTAAGTGATTCTCTTGCCTCAGCCTCCTGAGTAGCTGGGACTACAGGCACCCACCACAATGCCCAGCTATTTTTCTGTTTTTGCAGTTCGGACGAGGGTGGGTTTGAATCCGCCACCTTCAGTATATGGGGCTGGCACCCTACTCTATGAGCCACAGGCACCGCCCAAGACATTGATTTTGATTGGAACTTTTTTTAAATTGAAAATGTCATTTAAGTATTCTTAGTATTATTGAAAGAATGTTTAAGTATGTTGGGGGTGGTGGTGGTATTTGTGGAACAGGGAAACATAAATGAGATGTAGAGATTAGGTGATAGAAAAACATATATAAGAAATAATTCAAAATTATGTCATTCTAGGAAACAGCGTCACCTTCTAACCTTTCATTTTAAAACTATGCATAGACTCATAATCATTAGAACTTGGATTTTTCACCTTCACCACAATGTCTAAGTAAAACTCTCTAAGCCTGGTGATTATTGTATTTGTTGATATTAGACAAACTGTTAAGATATGGTTGTTATGGTGACAGGATGGAGAGGTGAATTCTACATCGTTTTACAATGTAGAGAGGGATTTGGATCACAAAGCCTTCTGCGGAACCCTGTGTGGGATTGATATATCACACCGCCTACTCCTGTCATTCTGGCATGTTTCATGAGGTCATTGTTTCAAATCCCTTAGAAGCCAGATATTGTCCAGTGTAATAAGATCTACATTACATTGCCCTCGTGACTTTAGGAGAAGGGAACTTAGAGAACAAGGTTTTCTTATATTGCAGAAATATATAGGCAATTGCAGTTTTTCATTCTGCCAGTCAAGGTCAATTAGGCATTTGGATGCAAGTTTGGAGTGATTTTGTAAAAAGGTAAAATTCTCAGAGTACATTACTAATGTATTGGTGCTAAGAAATGAACAAACTTATTTTATTGTCTTTGGAAAAGAGGGAGCATTATATAATATATGACATCTTGTTTTTGTTGACTAGATATTTCTTTTGGAAATCTGATTATCACTCTCCTGATTAGTCATGTGCACACATATGGAACATTGGTTGCTAGGCAAGTTTTGAGATACACCAGTCTCATTTTTGATTACTAATAAATTAGATAAATTTATGGAAATACTTAATAGCCTCAAAAAAATTAGTTGGTTTTCCTTTAACTGATCCAATTCCTATTTTTCTGAGGAAAATGTATTTGTTAACTTAAAAACACCCATATGTCTGTTAATGGGGACAGCCTGCAAGGTGGCCATCCTGCCAGTTTAGAAAGCGTCAACTCCTGTAGAAGCCTAGAGGCAGGTGCTGCAAGGGTGGGAAGGGTAAGACAGGAATTTAGGCTAACAGGTTGGCCAGGTACACATTTGTTGGTTACAGGAGGAACTATGAATATTCACGAAGGCTGTCCTGACACATGCATATTGGACATGACCTATGTTTAATTTGAGGTAGAGACTTAACAATTAACTGTATTATATAAGTCCCTACATGTCTAAAGGTCTTTCAGGACATAAAAGCATTCAAAGACACAACCTCTGTGAATTAGTCAGAACCAGTCCATGGTTAGTGCATGTTTATCGAAAGAAAGTCCCTGAAGGCAACTTTTGCTCTTTTGGGAAGATACCTAATAATGGGATTGCAAGATCAAATGGAAGGCCCACTTTTAGTTCTTTGAGGACCCTCCATACTTCTTTCCATGGAGGCTGTACTCGTTTGCTGTCCTACCAGCAATGCAGGAGTCTTCCCTCTCTTTGTTGTTTTGGGACCTTGTGATGTGGGCCCTTCTCCTGAGGTTAGGTAATATTTCAAAGTGATTTTGATTTGCATGTCTCTAATAATTAGAGATGGTGAGCGTTTTTTCATTTATTTCTGTCAAAAACTAAGGCCTAACCCAAGTTCTGTCTCCTTGGTGGAAAAACTCTGATGAGATTATCCTGCAAAGCTTTGGTCTACCTCAGAACTTCCACAGAACTCATAATTATACAACTTTATGCTGATTTGGGATTACATGTGTTTGTATGTGTGCATGTTTATGTATTTATATATGTACATAGACATTTACATATATCTCTGTCTCTCTCCGACTCTCATTCTTTCACACACACACACACACACACACTCACACGCACACATGCACACACCGCTGGATACCTGGATTTGAGGTCAGGTGCCTTGGGTTTTCATTCTAGTTTTGCTGTTTATAAGCCATTTAATCTTGGCTGGTTTGCCTAGCCTTCAGGAATTTCAGTTTTTCATCTCTAAAATGGAAGAACAGGAAGTGTCTGTCTGCACTAGTTTCCTGGGGCTACCATAATAAGATACCAAAACCTTGGTAGCTTCAAACTACTGAAATTAATTCCCTCCCCATTCTGGATAGTAGAAGTCTGCAATCAATATGTCAGCAGGGCCACACTGCAGGCTCTACTGGAGGAGCCTTCCTTCCCCCTTCCTGATAGCTCTGGCATTTTCTGGAAATCTTTAATGTTTTTGACTGTAAATATATCACTGTGGTCTATGCCTTTCCATCTTCATGTGGTTTTCTCCCGTGTGTCACTGTGGATTCTGTTTTCTCTGTAAGGACACTAGGGTTAGGATTAGGCTCATCCTAATCCAGAGTGACCTCATCTTGCTAATTACATCTGCAAAGACCATATTTCTAAATCAGGTCATTCACATTCTGAGGTTCAAGGTGGAGATGAACTTTTTGGAAAGTTCATCTTTCCAAAAAATGGAAAGACCATTAAACTCAGGATCCTACCTTGGAGGTCTTTTTGGAAAGACCATTAAACTCAGGATCCTACCTTGGAGTTCTTTTAAGGATTTGGTGATATACTGCATGTAAAGTGCTTAATGAAGTGCTTTGTGGAGAACGCATTTTGAAATGTTAGATATTGATATCATTATTACTATTCCTGCTATTTGATAAGTTTCCTTGACATTTATAAGGGAACTTATATGTGAAATTTGAGAGTTTAGCCAGTTGGTCAGGCTTATTCAAGATTTTTTCTTTTTAATCAGAAGCTCAAACATTTTATAAACAGAAAGTCATCCTTTATAAAAGCCAATAGTTACCAAGATTTTGGGAACTTCTCTTTTGTCATGAAGTAGTTACATGTCACAGATTACTTGCACAGTCTTTCTGCCTTATCTTGCTTGATTTATTTTATTTTTATTTTTAATTATTATGGATGCATACTAATTGTTAAAAACTAATTCTATTAGATGCTCTTGAATGAACACACATAAAAATATAAGGTATGTGGCAAAAATGAAGAGGCAAAAATGAAGAAGGCTGACAGAGATACTTTTAGTATGGTTGAGACTAGGAAAAAGGTTAAGGAAAAGGAGAAGGATACCAGTGAAGAAAGATGCTATTCTGTATACAGGTGTGATTAAGCTTAATTATTCAATTTCTGTTATGCTTTTTCCTTCCTTATCAAGAAGGACAACTTTTAAAATCAGAAGTATAGAATAGGCAAACATAGTTAAAAATAAAAGCTTAAGATGAATAACTGGGGGCACCTTAATTTTTTGAATAAAGTAACTTCTTCAGAACCAAATAAATACTTTTCAGAAGGCAAGTTTAATGAAGGTGCAGTGATAGGAAAATGGCCATGTGCTGATTTTAAAGAATTACAAAGTTTGGGAGACACACGAGGGAAAAAAGTTCTTGTAGAGTTCTTCTTAGTGTAATAAATAGTATTTGGTGTACTATTTTTAAATGGCTTGAAAATGGTTTTACAAAATTGATATCCCTTCTAGTCAAATTATGGAAAAAGATTACAAACCATGGAATTCATGAAGAGTAACAGGTCAAAGTTAAGTAATTTCCTTTCATAGTAATGTAAAGAAATGGAATAAGCTAGTTTTAGAGATCAGTAGAATAGTTGACAAAATTCCTCATGATGTTCTCAACAACAATTATAATCCTGTAGAAATAACAATATTGTATTTTGGTAAATTTGTAAACTGGCAGCACAACTCTATCCAATGAATTTTAAATGCAAATAAAGTCTAGAAAAAAATAATAATTGAGAAGGTGAACTCCCCTTTTGGAGTTATTATAAAGTGGACTTCCAGTCAAGACGGCATCCTGAGTTAATACTGTAATACATCCTCTGTTCAAATACATGGGTAAACGATGAGTAGACAAAATAATAAAATGCATTACTGGACTAAAAGCCAACAAAAACACTAACAAAAGAAAAGTATCTCCTTTGATCTGAAAGAGAAGAGGAATAGAAAATGGTGAATGTAGCTGGACCACATACCTGCTGGCCTTGGGCCTCAAAGAGAAACTTGCATTTTGTGTGTTTCTTGAAGGAGAAAGGGGGATTAGAAGTACATCCTGGGGTGTGGGGCTATGAAGAAGACTCCTTGCTTGAATCCAGGAACTGTGCAGAGGGCTAATGGAAGCAGGCTCTGAGGAAACACACAAAATGCTGCCACTGCATGAAGCATTGGCTAGGCCTTTGTCAGTTTGAGCTGCTCTACCCAAACCTGAGACTGGGTGACTTATAAACAACGTATATTTATTTCTCACAGTTTTAGGTGCTGGAAGTCTGAGTTAGGTTTGTAAGCATGGTCCAGTTCTGATGAGGACCTTCTTCTGGATTGCAGACTGCTGACTTCTCCAGGTACCCTCAAAGGAAGAGAGAGAAAGAGAGCTCTTTGGGGGTCCCCTTTTTAAGGGCTAGAACCTTATTGATGAAGACTGTGCCCTCATAACCTAGTCACCTTCCAAAGGCTCTGCCTCCTAATACTGTCACATGGGGGGTTAGAACTTGAACACATGAATTTGGGGGAGGAAATAAACATTCAATCCATAACAGAATTGAAGTAAGCAGCTGAAGTACAGACGTGGAAGGTCCCACACATCTTCCACCTAGGTCAAAGCTATGTCCTGGCTTACTAATGGGATGTGCAATTTTACCAATGTCATGATAGGAAGAGTAGCCCCCAAATTCTGTTAGAAGACCTGAGAATTTAGAAGGTAACTTTGTATTCTCCCAATGTGGAGGGAGAAAACACAGGGGAAGATTGAAAGTGAGAAAACATCAGAAAACAGAAACTAAAAGTTCAAAAGGAGCTTACACAGCAAAATTGCAAAACACAAATAAATGTAACGTTCTAAAAGACAATCCATCAACACTGAGAAGATGAATCTATTCCTAAAGAAACTGTTCTTATATGGTAGTAGCACAATGCATTTAAAGTAACTTATCTAGAATATTGTAAGATAATATTTATCAAAAAGCATGATGCTGTAAAAATATAAGCAGAAATAAGAATAGGTGCTTAAGGTAAAAGAGAAATTTTAGGAAATGAAAAATATAACCATTGAAATATTTTAAAATACATAAAATTGGATAAATTCTAACAAATCTATGATTTGACAGATCATTGTGAAACTATAGAATGTCATTAACAAGGAGAAACTCTTAAGAGAACTCAGAAAGACAAGGTTGGCGCCCTTCAAAAAAATACACTTAGATGGACAGGTGACTTCTTATCAACACCAGAAGATACTAGGAACAAAACAGAGCAGTGGCTTCAGAGTGATGCAATAAAATAACATTAAGCCTAGACTTTTATTTTCAGCTGTGTCATTATACAGAAATTATTTTCAAACCTATAACAATCGAGAGTTTAAACTTTTATTAAAACTACTTTAGGAGAAAAAAATGGTTTTAGCATAGAGATTAATAACATGTATAAAATATATATTGACTAAATAACCTTTAACAATGAATATAAAATATTGTACAAGAATGAAAAGAGGCAAGAGAATAATCTTCAATGTGTAGTTACACTGTTCTTAGATCTGTGACATACTTGGGGTGAAGTGGAAATTTAAGATAACCTTTGTTATCACAATGTATAGTTAGGCATGAGTGCCAAAAATGTAAGGACTATTACTACACATTAGAATGGCTGCTACTGAAAAAAAAAAAAGAAAAGAACAAATGCTGGTGAGAATGTGGAGATACCTTAACCCTTGAGCACTGTTAGTGGGAATGTAAAATGGTGTAACTACTGGGGAAAGCAGTATGATGACTCCTTAACAAAAAAAAAATAGAACTACCATTCAGTACAGAAATTTCACTTCTGGGTATACCTCAAAGAATTGAAAGCAGTGTTTTGAGGTATTTGCATACCTATATTTACATGCATATAGCATATATTCATAGCAATTTTATTTGTAATCCAAATGTCTACCAATAGGTGATAAACAAAATCTGGTATATACATACAACGGAATATTATACAACATTAAAAAGAAAGGAAATTCTGACACTTACTACAATATGGATGAACTAACCTTGTGAACATGATGCTAATGAAATAAGCCAATTAAAAAAGACAAATACTATATGATTTCATTTATATGTAGTATGAAGTACCTACAAGAGATAAATTCATAAAGGCAGACAGAAAGTAGAATGATGGTTGCCAAGGGCTGGGATAAAGGCTAAGGGGAAATTATTTTTTAATGGACTTTGAGTTTCAGTTTTGCAAGATGAAAAATATTTTGGAGATGGATGGTAGTGATGGTTGCACAACAGTATGAGGGTACCTATTGTCAATGAACTGGATTTTGAGCTTCGGTTTTACAAGATGAAAACCATACCATTTTGGAGACGGATGGTAGTGACGGTTGCACAACAATATGAGGGTATTTTTGTCAATGAACTGGATTTTGAATTTCAGTTTCTCAAGATGAAAACCATTTTGGAGATGGATGGTAGTGATGGTTGCACAATAATATGGGTGTACTTACTGCCACTAAACTGTGCACCTAAAAGTGGTTCAAGATGGTAAATTTTATACTGTATACATTTTACCACAATAAAAATTAGAAAAAAATAAAATATAATTACTAAAAGAATTAGGTGTATAATCTTTGGCATCCTACCAAGATAGGGAAAATATGATACTTAATCAATCTTAATAATGTAAATAAAAGTGTAAAATAAAAACAGAGAAAGTTTAATAAACCAGATAAAGTAGTATGTTGGAAGTCAGATAATCATCAACTCATTGTAATTCAGAGATTATCAGATATTTTAAAATATCCTCCCATAGAATATTAACAAATGAAAATCCCAAAACAAAACCACACAAAGTTTGAACATGAATGAATGGAAAAAGATGTATTATAAAGTAAAAATTAAAAGAAAGCTGTTGTGTCAAGATTAATATAAGACAAAATAAAATTCAAGGCAAAAAATAATGTACAGGAACAAATAAGGATATTTTATCTTTTTTTTTTTTTTTGCAGTTTTTGGCCGGGGCTGGGCTTGAACCCGCCACCTCTGGCATCTGGGGCCAGAGTCCTACCCCTTTGAGACACAGGGACCACCTAGGATATTTTATCTTTTTTTTTTTTTTTGAGACAGAGCCTCAAGCTGTCACTCTGGATAGAGTGCTGTAGCATCACAGCTCACAGAAACCTCCAATTCCTAGGCTCAAGTGAGTCTCCTGCCTCCGCCTCCCAAGTTGCTGGGACTGCAGTCGCCCGCCACAAAGCTCGGCCATTTTTTGGTTGCAGCCATCATTGTTGTTTGGTGGGCCTAGGCTGGATTAGAACCTGCCAGTTCAAGTGTACGTGGCTGGCGCCTTAGCTCATTGAGCCACAGGCGCCGTGCCAGGATATTTTATCTTAATAAAAGTTCACTACCAAGACTATAAGATAATGATTTAATGGCATTGAACAATTATTTAATGTCTGCTAGATACTGGATACATTCTTCTTTTTTATATATCAAAATATTAAGAGAGTGCAAATGATTTTGTTACATGGATACCTTGCATAGTGATGAAGTTTTGGCTTTAGGGTGCCTGTCACCATGTTCATTGTACCTCATAAATTTTTACCTCTCACCCCCCCGTTCTCACCTCTTCTTGCTTCCTTTACATCTCTTTGTGCCCATTGTTTAGTTCCCAGTTATTAGTGAGTACTTGTGTTTGTTTTTCCATTTCTAAGATACTTGACTTAGGATAATGGTCCCATTTCCATCCAAATTGCTCCAAAAGACATGATTTTGTTCATTTCTGTGACTGATTATTATTCTCTGATGTTTTTATGTATGTATTTATGTGTGTGTGTATATATACAGGCAGTCCTTGAATTACAAACATCCAACTTACATATAACTGTCATGAATGGAGGCTATTACGGAATGTTCCTGAGTTACTAACATCTGACTGACTTACGGCTGCCCCTTATGGATGTACACTATTCCATGTAATATGGAAATATTCCAACTTACATACATATTTGACTTAAGAACAAACCTATAGAACCTATCTTGTTTGGAACTAGGAGACTGCCTGTATATAGTATTACTCACATTTTCTTTATCCACTCACCAACTGATTTTGCATCTTTGCAATTGTGAATTGTGCTGCAATAAACATTCAAGTGCAGGTGTCTTTTTAATAAAATGACTTCTTTTCCTTTGAGTGAATACCCACTAGTAGGATTGCTGGATTAAATAGTAAGTCTACATTTATTTCTTTAGGAATCTCTGTACTATTTTCCACAGAGCTTGTACTAATTTGTATTCTCACCAGTAGCTTATAAGCATCCTTTTTTTCTCTGCATCCATGTCAGTAGATGCTGAGACATTTTGAACACTGAGGAGGAAAAATGAACAAAGAATTGAGGATTTCTGTCCTCATGTACAGAAGGACAGGCAAATTTGAAAAATCCATAATCAGAGTGAAAGATTTTATTATGCCCATGTGAAATGGAGGAGGAAACCATTCAAAAATTAGTAAACTTAAGAATGTTTGAAAAAGAAAAGAAAAGAAGCTTAATATGAAATACATTTAAAATTTTATAACCCAAATGTACAGAATATATATTCTTTCCAGTGCCCACAGAACAAAAAGATAAATAACTAGAAATACAACAAAATAGTCAAGAATTTTTGAGAAAAATATGAAATGTTATTGTAGAAGCTTTTGAAACCTGATTAAGTAGAAAGATATTGAATTTTCATGTGTGTGATCACTTAATGTGAACATTTTCACATATTTAACCTATAAATTTAATGTAATTTCTATCTAAACTTCAGAATTTCGATCTAAACCTTTAGAATTTTGCTAAACAAACCAGTTCTAAAATACACAGTGAAGAGTAAAAAGCCACGCACAATTTAAGGCAGGTTTTGAAGGAGAGGAACATGATGAGAGTTCTTCCCTAACAGACATCAAGTGTAATTATAAAAGATAACAACAATGCAAAAAAAAAAGTGTGGTTTTATTTTAAGTATTAAATAAGATAATGAAACATAATAGAGAGCTCTGAAATGAACCATTCAAATACGAAAATATGACAAATGATGGAAGTGACGTTATAAATCAACAGGAACATACTGGAGTACTTAAGAAATGGTGCTGGGAAAAAGCTTATCTTTGTGGATAAAAAATAACACATGGTTTCTATCCCACATGTACGAGGCTATATTTCAAGAAGATTAGAAAAATCAATGTGAAAACCAAAATTTTTAAACTTGTAGAAGAAAATTAAAACTATTTTCATTATTCCATAGCAGGGAAAATATGTTTAGACTAGATAGAGTAAGCACAAACCATCAAGGATAATATTTATAAATTCAACTACCTTAGTACAAAAAAAGTCTGAATGTTTGTAAATGAAATTATAGGACAAGCAACACTTTGTGAAGGTTTAAATTATTTATATCAGAATACATAAAGCAAAAATTAAGTAAAACCAGAAACTGAAGAGAAACTAAATTAGATAAACAGGCAACTCACACACAAAGAACATTGACTTGCCAAGGACCAGAAGCAAAGTTGTTTAGCATTGTGGGTAATTAGAAAAATGCAAATAAAACCACAGTAAAATATAACTTTCACTAGATTGGTAAAAAGTATAAAGTCATATTAAGTGTTGTCAAGAAAGTAGAACAATAGGGAATTACATGTACCACTAACAAGTCTGTAAATTGATTCAATTTCTTTGTAGTGCTAATTGTTGAAAATGCTACTTTCCTATAGCCAAATAATTTCCCATCTATGTTTATACTTGAGAGATGCTCTCTCTAATATCTCAACTATACAGTTCTCTGTGCAGCATTTTGTTGTTGCTGTTCAGTGCTTAAAATGAGTTAACTAGAGTTATATTCATCAACCCAGTCAATTTCAAAAGTTAAGTAGAACAAAGCAATTGTAGAAAGTGTCCTATGGAAGTGACACATCCATTTATATATGGAGAGAGAGAAAGAGATACAGTTTCATTTATACAGAATTTAAAAGCTACATTTTTTTTTTTTTTTTTTGAAATAGAGTCTCAAGCTATCACTCTGGGTAGAGTGCTGTGGCATCACAGCTCACAGCAACCTCAAAACTCCTGGGCCCAGGAGATTCTCTTGCCTCAGCCTCCCACGTAGCTGGGACTACAAGTGCCCACCATAATGCCAAGCTATTTTTCGACTTGAGCTGGATTCGAACCTGCCAGCTCCAGTGTATGTGGCTGGCACCCAAGCTTCCTGTGCTACAAGTGCTGAGTCTAAAAGCTATAATATTAAACGTTACTCTAAAGAGTATCCAAAAGGTACCCCTAAAGTCACCATACAAAGGGAAAATGGGAATTGTAGCTACACATATCTTTATTTACAAAACATTCATTGCATAATTTTACAAAATATTTACAAAATATTCTCTGTGTTGGCCACCTCTTTGTAAAATTGTGTAATGAATATTTTCACAATTAAAATACTTTGTAAATTTGTAATGTTGACCTAAATAAAGGGGAACAAAGCAAAGTTTCACACCCAATTCTAGAAGTAGACTCAAGAGACTGGTTGACATAACAGTTTATGTGAAAAAACATCATGGTATTTAGCTAACTGCAAATGTCTAGAAATGAAAACTAAAATCTATCTTCAGTTGAAGACAGATTTGGGAGGCACATACTTGTCCAAATGGAATAGGTTAATAATGGCAGGAAATGATCTGGTTCTTGAAGTTGTTGATACAGAGCTGATAGACTACTGTCAATTTTCTGGAGCTAGGTGGTATTTTGAATGCAAGAATGAACCAGATGAACTCAATCTCTTCCAAAAATTCTACTGGTAAAATAATCAGGCATTCTCTTTGCTGATTAAGTAAGTAGGCATTCCCTGTGGTAATTTAAGGTTATCTCTAGCCAGATGAAGACTCATCCTTCTGTGACTATGACAAAATCTATATACTTTTATTTTAGGTGGCCTCAAATTAGGGTCAGGCTTTTAGCCACCAAAAATTCTTCTTTCCTTTCTGAACAGGTTTTTGTTTTTAAAAATGTCGAATTGAATCATGACTATTTATTCAATAACATTTAACGATTTTACTGAATGCTGGACATACTTTGTATTACTATTTTACTTTGTTTAAGTCATCTCCTTCAATTAGAAATAGTTTTTAAATAGCCAGACATACTCAGTTTAAATCTATATAGTCTCTTCTCCAGTCACTGAAGTCCAGTTTTATAATGATATTTTAGAAATCAGCAGTATAAAGATTGTGGCATTGTTTTATAGACAGAAGTACAAAATCTAAACTTGTTTACATTGTAACCTGCAGTCTGTTTTCCTATTTCTGTTAGAAACAGAGAAGCTGACCTTGGCCGCTATCTTAGGAGATTACTTGAAAGGCGTGTTCATTTTAGAGCAGGAAACAAAGGCATGGTCTGCTAAGGTCACCCTAAAAATCCATTAAAAATTTATTAAGGATGAGTTAGTAGTAGACAGATAGCAAATATGAGTATCCAAATAGAAAATAGAATATTGTGGTACAGCAGGACACATAGGTGTGTAGACAAAAAAAAAAAAAAAAAATCAATGGAAGAATCTCAAAAAGGTAATAAATCTCTCTTAAGGAATATTGACAAGTTTTCTGAACCTGTAACTATAGCCTACATTAAGCTTTTTATCTGATGAGTTAAAAGTTCCTTGCACTTTTATACCTAGTAACAAACTGAGTTTTTCTTCATTTTAGAAGTAGAATGGAGAATGCGATGAAAAATCATCTATTGAAGTCTTGTGCAATTATTCTGATACTATCTTTGCTGCAGCAAAAACAAGAAACAATATGATTGCTTTCCAGCTTTTATGAACAGCGATGTAATGATGTGACCCAATTGATCGTTTTTCCTTTAAGTTCCATAATTTAGAAGAAATGTCTGTTCTACAACTCATATCTCCAAATCATAAATGTATGATTAGACAGTTATTAGCTTGAAGCGAAGTCTATTTGAATCAGAAAACATACTAAAAAACTGTTAAGGTAAAAATTTTAAGGTAAAGTGGCAGGGGTAGGATGGATATCAAATATGTTAAGAAGTGAACTTGAAATGAAAAACAATTTTTGGCACGCCTGAACATTTAATCCTTATATGTACAAGGTCCAAAAAACAGGCCTACTTTTTTGCTTGATGGCATTGGTGGGTGTTTTTTATTCTAGCCATAACTGAAAATATAGTTTCTAGTGGAAACAATTTCAGAAATTGTATCTGAATTAGCAGCTAGAACCTTTAGCAATGTGCTGTCTCATGTACCCTTCAGATTATTTCTATAGTGTGTCTGCCAACTTTTTGGTACTTGTCTTTGCTATGATGACTTATCTACTTAGAGAGCACTGAAGTAAAATTTTCATTTTAGTCATTTTAAAATTTACTTTATAAAACATGATACTTTAAGAGAACTCATCTTGCTCACTTTGGTGACACATACACTAAAATTGGAACCCTATAGAGAAGATTAGTATGGTCCCATGCAAGGATGTCATGTAAACTCACGAAGCACTGCACATTTTTAAACCTGGAGAACGTTATGTATGTAAAGTGAAATAAGCCAGACACACAAGAACAAATACCACTGTTCTCACTCATCCATTAAAAATTTATTAAGGATAAGTTAGTGGTAGACAGATATAAACATGAGTATCCAAATAGAAAATAGAATATTGTGTTCTCATTCATACCTGGAATCCAAATATGTTGATCTCTTATGAATGAATAGAACAGGTTACTGGAGACTGGGGAGGGGGAGGTTTGTCAATGGGTACAAAGTTGTGATTAAAAAGAAAAAAATAGTTCTGATGACCTATAGCAGAGTAAGGTGATTATAGTAAACATTATAGTAGTATATATCTTGAAATAGCTATAAGTCAGGATATTGGATGTTCCCACTACAAAGGATAAATGTTTGTTGTGGTGAATATGCTAATTTCTCTGATCTGATCATTACGCATTGTATGCATGTATTGAAACACCACATTGTATCTCATAAATATGTGCAATTATTGGGTGTTGGTTAAAAGTAAAAATAAAGGAAACTTATCACTTCAAAAACATACCTTGTATTTAAAATTTCCATCTGGCTCCAAGGAGTTTCTAAATTACTTTGGATCACATTAACTTAGGGGCTTTAAAAATAATGGAGTGGCTAAAACTTCCATTACAATGTTGAAGAGCAATGGAGTGTACAGAGATTTCTTAATCTAAGGTATGGCCCAGGAATCTGCATTTTACAAGCAGAGCCTAGTGTTTGAGTTTGAGGCAGGTACCCAGACCAGATGTAAGGAGGTAAGATAGTTTTTTTCTTTTTTAAACAGTCTCATTCTGTTGCCCTGGGTAGAGTGCAGTGGCTTCATCATAGCACACAGAAACCTCAAACTCATGGACTCAAGTGATCCTCCTGCCTCAGCCTCCCAAGTAGCTGGAACCACAGGTGTGTGCCACAAAACCCACCTAATTTTGTCTATTTTTAGTCGTGACAGTGGTGGGGAGGGTGTCTCACTCTTGGTCACTCTGGTCTTGAACTCCTGAGCTCAGACAATCCACTGGCCTCCACCTCCCAGGGTTCTAGGATTACAGGCATGATTCAGTGTGTCCTGCGGTAGGTAAGATAGTTTTGAAACAAAGTTTTATTTTTCTTTTCTTGTTCCTGATCATGTTTGGGCTACAGAGAATTTTCCATGGACTTTTGTCATAAAGTCTCAAATTCCTCCGTTGCCCAGAACTTTTATTATTTTTTTTTAACCTGTGCTTTTAGGTAATTGACTTAATTCTACCATATAAGTTGTATTTAAAAGCTAACATCCCACTGAGAGTTTAAAGAAGTTTTTGTTTCCCTGTTTTCCCTAGCTCCTAGAACACCCTCAGGTCAGGAATTTTTAAGTGGGAATCTTTGAACTGTTTTCTTAGGTGGGCTTTCAAGAGTCCAGGAAGAGATACATGCAACATTATTTGTTTGCCTATGTGTGCAATTTTGGGGGAAAACTACCTATAGTTTTTAAGGTATTCTTAAAAGGGTGGATGATCATTAAAAAAGAGGAAAAGCTCATGCCTTAGCTTATCGATCCCAAGATCTCTAGAGGGCTATTCCCAGCCTCCTAATTTTACACGTGATCAGTTATAGCAGTGGTTGACTTGACTTTGTGAAAATCAAGTGGGTCTGCAAATCGCTATTTCTGCCTACTTTTAATTAACACGAGAACAATGATGTATCTCATTAAATGTGTATTGGATTAACGTCAGCCCCCTGTGATTACACAGGACACTAATCTCAGGATGATCTTACTGGCAGGTGGTGGTTTAGTCCCTGGAGAGCAGCACCTCGGATGGGTTATGGATTCAGACTCCGAGGCCCCTCCCACCAATTAGCATATTAACCAGATGCACAGGTGAGTCCTGTTCTCAGGGAAGTTTGAGAAGCACTGATTTAGATTACCCTTGCTGTTTAGGGAGGAGGTAGGTAGATTGGAAGGCTTAGGGGCCAGGAGGTTGAGGAGCTCTAACTTTTCTGTGAAGGCAAGGACATTGTTTCCATAATTCCTTTTAGTTAGAATGAGATGCTGTGTGTGAATATGATATAAAAATTGAAAGTAATCCCCTATATGAGACACTTTTTTGATGATCTATGCCAACATTTTAATAAGCTTTTTGTTTGTTTTTAAATCACATGCACATTCTCTAACATTTTTCCATTTCCTAGGGGTTAGAAAAGAGAAAGACAATTTTCCAAAGCCCTGTTTTGCCATGGGAAAGCCACTTCATTCATTTGTAGATACAAATATGAAATCCAGATGCTAACCTATCATTTAGTATAAATACTACTTGGACCATTGATGTCGATCCCTTTCCTTTCATATTAACTGTGATTCAACAACTGTAGTGTAGTTTTATTTGTGTTTAACCTCTTTGTATATGAACTCAAAGCACACTATGAGCAGTTTATTAACTCACCGCAGGCTCAGTGATGTAGTGAAATATCATTCTCAGTCTGTAGCCCTCGGTTCCATAATGTCTGTCAGCATCCTGATAGAATATTAAAAGGAATTAAATAAAAATCAAGAGGCAGAGATGCTAATAAGGTTCCCAGCAGGGGCCTTTTCTCGGATTGCTAAAGCCCTGGGAGCCATGAATTTTAAATGCCCATTGCATAAAATGGTTCCTTGTATCAAAAATAAGGAGGAAATCTGACACTTGAGATAATCCAATGAGCCTCAAATGACCTCTGATCCTTTAAAATTAATTTGGCTTCAACAAACCAAGAAGAAGAAAAGATGGTTTATCTCTGGAAATCTTACTCTTCCCATGTGAACAATGTAAGTGCAATAAACCAGATAATCTTCAGGAACAGATCCATAAAACCAAAGAAAGCATCGATTTAATCCAGAGTCTTATTCAATTTGTAGCACACACAAGATAAACACTGGTGCAACTCCGAATGCTTTTCTTTGATTCTTGGCACGTGACTAACTTTCTTGGAGTAGGGTTTCTATACAAATGTTCTGAGAAACAGAGAAGCCCCAGTTATGAAGAATGATCTGTAAGGTATTCTCTCCTATAAAATGGGGTGGACCTCAAACCATAATACCATTCTTGACTATGAGAGGCAGGTGGTGGTTCAAATCTCGCAGCCAATTCCTAGCATTCCCCAGCTTGTCTTCAATTCAATAGGGTGGCCTTAGGAATTTCTGTCTCTAAAAGTGAGCAGTAATTCTCTTTATGTCTGTGTTCCCTAAATGTAAATGAGAACATTTTAGAATACTTTGAACCCTGTTATTATAAGGCAAACATTAGATATGTTTATGTGCATTTAAAATTGTTTCATCAATTGGTCAACATGTATTTATTAGAAATCTTCTTTGTTTTAAGCTGAAGTTTGTGACTGGGAATATATACGGGAAACTGTACACTTCACCAAGGCGAGAGAAACTGTCATTTCATCTTCATTCTTTCTTTCATTAACCATTCAAAAACATTTTTTTTCAATTCTATAATATGTTAAGTGCCAAGAATGTGACAGAGAGAAGAAGTGACAGCTTCCTGCTCTCCTGGAGTTTATAATCCAGCCAGAGAGGCCGAGGATTAAGTAAGCATTAACAGCAGAGTGTAGTGAGAGAGGAATTAGGTGCTAGAACAGATCACAGAAGGAGATGATTTCAGTTTTCATTAAAGGTGGGTTGAGTTGAACATGAATTATCCACAAGTTAGTGTGTGTGTGTGTGTGTGTGTAATCAGAAAGATAACATCTGGTAAGGTAGAAGACGATTCTTTGAAAGTAGGGCAGGGTTAAGAAGTTTTGAGTTTTCTTTCATCCTACTTCTGCCTTGTTTCTTATTTCCAGTATCACCATGGAATTCCATGCTGGGGTGTGCACCGTGGTGAATCCTAGTGCACTGGAGTACACAGTGTGCCCTCCTTGGGAATGGTTAATTCTACACTGCTTATAATTAACTGTGCCTCCCTAAAGGCAGACAGAATCAGAAAGATCAAACATGTTTGAAAATCCTTCTCAGACTGATAAAAAGTAGGGAGATTTAAATAATGGCAATCTTAATTATTTTGTTCCAAGTGAAATTCTGGCTGTTAACTTCCAGAAGAATTCATGAAAACAACAAAAATCACAGTAATAACAATACCTTCCTTTTTCAAAGTGGTTTGTAATTTACAAAACACTTTCATTAACTTCATTTTCTTAGATGAGCCAGAAAACTACTATAGGTCAAGTTTGAGGGAAAAAAGGGAAATGAGAGATTAAGGAAAGTGATGAGCTGGGGGCCGAAGCAGGAGGGCAGCTCTGCTGGGCTTTGTGAGATCTTTCCAGATGGGCAGTATGTAGTTGAGAAGGAAGAACAGCCTTTATCTTCTGGCTGTGGACCATCCTACCTTCCTGTTTGCCTTAGTAAGAGTGTGGACCCAGAGGGTTAAACTGACACATTGAGGTTACACCATCTGGCTTCTCAGAGACTCGTCCAAGTTCAGAGATGGTGGGAGAAGCCGGAAACTTGGGGTACAAGCTGGTTGGCCTGGCTATGCAGTAGCAGCAGAGAAGGAGGATTTGGCTGGTCATCTCAGGGGGCTGGTCCTGTGAGGGGCCAAGCAGAATTGGTGGCACCTAACCCAAAGCTCACCAGTGGGGGTTCAGGAGCTGATGTCTCTGAGGGGATCTAAGGAGGTAGCTAAGAAATGTTCTACACAATTCCCAAGAAAATCTCTTAGTATTTTTAATTATAAAAGTGATATCACAAATTAGCCATATAAAATAAAAATATCTATGACTTTTGACCCTGAAGTTCTACTTCCCAGAAATTTAATTTCAGAAGTATGCAACGATGCATGTTTGTTTGTGGTGAAAATGTGGAAACATTTCTAATTCTCACAAGTAGAGGATTGGTGAATTAGTTTACTGCTTCAACAATGGATGAATCAGACAGAGAGAAGGAAGAAGATAATTGATATGCATATGAACTTCAGCATTTCTATAGGGTAGCCTTTTCATTTTCCTGACTGCATTAATACTTTGGGTAAATTATTTAGTCTTGTTTAAATTTTAGTGTAGTCATCAGGAAAAAAAAAGAAAAAAACTAGAGCTAATGATTTTACCTCCTTTAGCATATGTGTATGAACACATTTATTATAGTGTCTGATGGAAAATACTAGTTAATCTTCATCTTTACTGTTATATGCTGTTCTATACAGCCTATAGATGGGAAAATGGAGAGAGATGGAAAAAATTTTAGTGGCATTTCAAACACCTAAAAACTACTCAGTGGTATTCATTAATTATATCACTTTGTCTTATATTGATGAAATTTTCAGATTTTGGGAAGCTGGAATAAGCAGTTATTGTATTACATGACAAAATCTGTGTCTAAAAAGATCTTTAGCAAAATGGAATCCAGAGGAAAAATCTCAAAAGAGGAACTTCATAGGGATAATCAGAAAGTCTTGCATTTGGTTAAAACAGAAGGAAATGACATAGCTATAAGACATTTTATAAGAGTATTTAGTAATTTTAATGTAATACAAATCAAATGTGAACTGCAACTGTTAAAAATGAGAATGAGATACTTGATGATGTTAAAATTGCTACAGTTCCTGAAATGAGAAAGCTGATGTTTCTGTTGTCTCCACCTTATTCTCATGGCACTGAGAAAAACGTGTTCCATTGAATCATATGCCTCAATTCTGGAATTGCAGTAGAAGTAAGCAACAGTTGGATAAAAGGACCCTGAGAGTTCTTGTACTCAGGGGGATGGTGTTTATTTTAGACATAGAAAGAATCTACTGATTTTGAGAAGAATAGGATCACAACTGCTTTTCAAGAGCTGTGCGGTAGATGAGACTGGTTTTAAGAAGACCTGTCAGAAGGCCATGGTTGGAGGGAGGACAGGAAACAAAACAGAAACATTCTGGAGGGATTTAGGAGGTGGCATTGACGAGACCTGGCAATGGGCTGCTTGCGTTGATGGGGAAGTGAGAGAAGTCTGCCCAGGTTTCTGGACTGGATTGGGTGTCGGGAGCCCTGAGAAGGGAAATTGTCCCGTGGGCAAGTCTGGATGAGCCTCTGCATCAGGAAGAGAAGCACAGTCAGGGAAATCACCAACTTCTTTGTATTTTAAGGAAGAAATTAGAGAAGCAGAATTTGGTTTGTGGTGTAAAATTCCTGGTCAACGCCTTCTGTGAAATTCTTGAGCCTGTGATGAGAACATTACTAGAAGAGAACGTGAAGTTGCTGACTTAACCAGAGGAGGGACTTTTTAACACATCCTTATTGCCGCCTCAGCACAGCTGACCTTATCCATGTTGCAGCCTAATTTAAATAATAATGCTTAGCCCTCTATGCACTCCAAAATTCTTATAATAGGTTCCTTGTTACTACTAACTTCCTAGAAATGCAAATCTGTACTTTCAGTATTTTAGCTGAAGAAAGGGACTCTGATTCAAACGTGGCTATGCATACATTTATGTGTTTCCTAACTATAGTATAGAAGAGCTCAAGAATAAAATAAGCAAACCAGTATTGCCTATAAATGTATGGATTTGTTTCATTGTTTTTGTCATTTTGGTGTTTCATTCTAGGCTTTGTTCATAGGTATATATTTTTTTGAGACAGAGTCTCACTTTGTCACCTTCCATAGAATGCTGTGGTGTTACAGCTCACAGCAACCTCTAACTCCTGGGGTCAAGCAATTCTCTTGCCTCAGCTTCCCTAGCGGTTGGGACTATAGGCACCTGCCACAACGCCCAGCTGTTTTTTGAGACAGTATCTCCCTGTTCTCGGGCTGGTCTTGAACTCATGAGCTCAGGCAATCCACCTGCCTTGAACTCCCAGAGTGCTAGGATTACAGGTGTAAGCCACCTTGCCCGCCTCACATGTACATGTTTTATAGGCTGGTAATCAATCTGTGCATATGTTTCTAGATCACTAGCTTTCTTCCTTTTGTTCTAGTTGACGTGTAATAAATAATTGTACCTATTTATGGGATGCAGAGTGATGTCTCCACACCTGTTTATAATGCCTAATTATCAAACCAAGGTATTTAGGATACACATCACCTCAAACATTTATCGTTCTTTTGTATTAGGAACATTGAAAATTCTCTCTTCCAGCTTTTTAAACATACACAGTAAATGACTGTTAAGTATACTCACCTTACAGTGCTATAGAACACTAGAGCTTATTCCTCCTATCTAGCCATAAGTGGGGGATCATTTATTTTTTAAGTAACATTATCTCATAAAGATTTCCACATGGCTTTGAAGACTATATGCCTCTAATGATTGCATTTTCTCCCACCTTTACATTGATTACACCAGAAATCAAGTACACCAGATAATAAATTTGACACACCAGAAATAAAATTATTAGATGTGGCTATGCACAGTGGCTCTTGCGTGTAATCCTAGCACTCTTGGAGGCTGAAGCAAGTGTATTGCTTGAGCTCAGGAGCTTGAGACCAGCCTGAGCAAGAGCGAGACCCTGTGGCCCCTAAAAATAGAAACACTGAGGTAAGAGGATCATTTTAGCCCAAGAATTTGAGGTTGCTGTGAGCTATGACACCAAGGCACTCTAACCATGGTGACAGAGTGAGACAGAACGAGTTAGATGTTTATATTACATCCAAACTTTTGTTATATTATTCAACCTTAAGAATAAGATCTCAATGTATAAACTTTTTCCCCTACTTACTAACAATATTTTCAAACAGGTTAGAATTCCAAAATGAGAATTACTAGGTAAAAGTACTGAAAAAATTACTTCAGTAGATATTGTAAAATATCGGTTCATCAAATTAAAGCCTGGCTTAGCTTTGAAACCTTAGGCTTTCAGTTTACCCATATAAAGCACATTTTCGTTTGATGATTGGGAAAAGGGAAGAAGGGAAAACAGAAACAGAATGGCTAGTTTTATTTTTAAATATTTTTTTCAAAGTGTTCCCTCCCTTTATTTTGATAGGTTCCTGCTCAGCTCCCCTTTCTCCCTACCCAGATCAGCTAATGGCAAGATCTAGTGTCAACATTTTTAATACGTTTTCTCATTCACAGAAAGGAATTTAAGGATTAGTTTTTATTTTCCTTTTAGCTCTTGTGAAGTGTAATCCTAAAAGAGGTCATTACAACAGCCATTATGTTGACTTCCAAATGGGATCATCATTTTATCATTCATTTGAAATCTCATGTACTGCTGTCATCCGTTGCCAGTTTCCATAATAAATCAATTTGTGTGTCATAACTCCGTCAGGCACTCTCCAGTCACCCACCAATGAGTTGAATACAGCTGTTATGATCACCCCCCAAATATAATCCAGATCTCCACATCTCCCTGGTCTAACTGCTTCCTCACTGGCAACACAGGTACTGAACTGCGACCATTTGCAGGATTAGTCAGGAAATGTTAAAGAGATTATCTAGGAAGGTGGTAAAAGGGAAACTAGCAGGCTTCCTCTCTCTGCCAAGGACATGGGAGATGAGTTTGCTTTGGATTATGAGACATTTGTATGATAATTATGGATACAGGTTTGCATGAGATCCTAAAATGATTACTGAAGCAAGGGTGATTCCTCTAACTTGGGGTTTCTCAACTTAGCACTGTTGACACTTTGGGCTGGATAGTTCTTTGTTACGGGGCTGACCTGTGCATTATAGAGTGTTTAGCTGCACCCCTGACCTCTACCCATTACCTGCCAGTAACACTTCTGTAGTTTTGAAAACTAACTGCATCTAGACATTGCCAATTGTCCCCTCACGGATCGAAATCACCCATCATTGAGAACCATTTCTTAGTTACAAATACTTAGTTTCCTAGGTCCTCTCTTTGAGTTTTGGTATCCTTAAATGAAAAATCAAAATATTGGGGTTGGATGATACCCAACTTACTCTCCAACTCTGAATGTTCATGCCTGAGCCAGGAAAGGGACTTTCAAACCTGATAAACCTTTGAAGTTCCTGAAGTGTAAAGGTTATAGGCTTTGAAATATTTTTAACAAAAACACCACATTGTCATCAGCTGGGAAATGAAAATCTGATGAACTATTAAATATAAATGCAAAGGCTTATTATATTCTCTTAGGGAAAAATGCAATTGAGGACAGAAGTAGAGAAAATCTGAGCAAATGCCCCAAAGTTTGGAGGTGGTAAGGAGGTTGGAGTACGATGGAGTCAGGAGATGGGAGAAAGTTACCAAAAGTAAGAGTAAAATGGGAGTGAATTTCAAATTAGCAAATGCACATGTAGCTCCTTGTAAACATCAAATAAAGGATGAGAGAGGGAAAAGGCTGGAGTAGCCCAGAAACCAATTTTCTAAGAGCACCTGTTTCTATGGCAAGAGTTCTTTCTTCACTTGGTTACCTTAAGTTTCACACAGACTGAGAGTAGGTGTGAAATCCAGATTGCTCTTACAGTAGATCGAAAGGAATGATTAGCAAATTCAGAACAGTGGTGGACAGAGAGCTCAGAAGTTCCAGAAAGACTGTGAGGGTGAAGCAGAAAGAGTAATAGCAAGCCATGCTCTGGAGTGCCCTGTTATCACCTTGGGAAGGTCTTTTATGATGCTTGGTCTCTGTCTGGGCACACAATGGTTCTCAACAATGCTGCCTGCTAGCACGCCCGTGCACTGCACAGAACCAGTGGAGGACAGGGAAGAACATTCTCATCTGGGCGATAACACTTGATAAAATTGAATCAGAAAAGAGAAGAGGAAGGGATATTAAATCAATCTCAATCTGTCCTCTCTCTCATTCTGTGTCTCTTTTTTTCACTTCTAACTTGTAATTCTAAGTTACCTTGGCAGGGCAGGTTCTAAGGTCATGCAGTAAGAATTCCCAACTGTGAATGATAATAAGTAATGTTATTTAAGTGGCTTGCCATCAGCTTGCCTCACTTGCCCTGAGCCTCATCATACAGCAGAGTATTTATTAGAGCTTACTACATGCTCTTACATTTGCACCTGTTAGATTAAGACTGTCAGTATAAAACTATCAGATAGTTGATACTTTTAACGTAGGATGAGATTAAGGACACAAATAGTTGAAAAACGTTTTCAAGGTCACACAGAGAATAAGTTGAAAGAGCTAGGACTTGAACCCAGCCAGCCTCACACCTTGAGTCCCTGCTCCTTACTGTCGTATGGTCCCACTTCGTGGAGAACACTATAGGCCTGGTCTTAGATCACCCTCACCAACACCATAGGAGAAGGTGCTATGTTTGCCTTCTTTTTACAGATATGGAAACTCAGGCACATGGAGGTTGAATAATGTATCTAAAGTCACATAAAAGTGATGTAAGGAATCAGGGACTCCAACTCAGTTGGATTGATCTCCGTCAAGTAAGGAATCAGGGACTTGGACTCGGTTGGATTACTCTCCGTCTTTGCTCTGACCTCTTCTTTGCAT
Organism: Perodicticus potto; assembly: GCA_963574655.1. Lineage (NCBI taxonomy): Eukaryota > Metazoa > Chordata > Mammalia > Primates > Lorisidae > Perodicticus > Perodicticus potto. The sequence continues at coordinate 43,239 of CAUYRH010154145.1, forward strand.
CCTCTGCCCTTTTGCCCCTCCTAGGAGAGATTCAAGGAGGGATCCATCAGCTTTGCTGCACAGCGGATGCAGAGTCACACATACGCTGGAAAGCTTTTCTTGTTCAGAAAGGAGATATTATATTTGGTTGCTTGAGGGGTGTCAAAGAAGGTATCATGTAGGGGCTGGAATTAACTCGGGTCTGGGGAAACAAGTGTGATTTTATAAGCAGAAATTGGTGGGAGGGCTTTCCCGCAAGAAGGAGCAGCATTAATCAGAGGCATAAAGGTCAAATGGTGCGGGGAAAACTCCTGGAAATGTTGTCCTGTAGTCATTGAGTTTGGGGTGGTAAGAGGGGTTCATTGTTTCCTGGAGGTTTTCTTTGAAAGAACAGGGTTCAGCAGAAGTAATGCCCTTTGGTATTAGAGTGTGATATTGTTGTGTTACAGAATTGTGTGCTTACGATTTGTAATTTTTATTTGTGTGCTGTTGTGATTTGCATTATTTGAATGTAATCCTGTACATTACGTTCCCTGTCATTCAGAGAAACATAGAACTCAGACAAAAAAAGAAAAGTTTGGGTTAGAAAAAGGTTATGGACACACTGACTAACATCAGTACCCAAGGACAACCACAGAGAATGACCGAGAATAGGGAAGATGCCGGCATGGGAACCTGTATGGTAGTCGCACCACAGTGGCTGGGCTAGGTTAATTCCAGATGTGAGGACCATTAGAAAAAATAACCACAAAGTGAGAGGCATAGCCCAGTAGGAAGCTTCTAGCCCTTCCACAGGCCCTGAGGACTCACTAGGAATCCAGAAATGCCATTGAGACACTATCCTTTTTCTGAAATAAATAATGGGCTTGTATGTGTATGTATTTATATAAAAACTCACTGGGCACCAACATGTAAGCTGGGCATCCTTCTCTGTCTAAATATGAACTTAAAGGTCTAACCAGAGCTTATGTTTAATTGCACAATTAGAAAATTACATTTAGAAATAATAATAAAGTTCATGGAGATAAGTTAAAAATTCTGCTTTACACCTTCATTAATATAATATTTGAAATCAGAGTGACCCTGAGTTGGCTACTCTACTGACAGGGAACATAATCTCTTCAATGTAGGGGGATGAAGAATCTAAGCTTAGAGGGTCTCATTGCTTAAAGACCTTATCAAAGGCTCCCTGATGCACTTGGTCTCTTCCAGTTACCCGAGGGGATTCAGCCTAAGGGAATCCTGCCAGCCCAAGTAGTGGAACACCCGCCCTCTGCCCCCCACTAGAAGAAAATTGGCAGCAGTCGCCACTGAGGACAGGCCTGCCTGCTGGGCCCGGCATGGGAGAAGTTACTGCAGGGAGTGCTGGGATCTGTGGGGATTTGGCTTTTCAACATTTGTAATAAGGCTGAAGCTCATATACACCTAGAACTCATTTGCCTGGGGTCAGAAGCCAAGGCAAGCAGAACTGGATCAAATCCAACCCCTGGGGTGTATGTCAGGCCCTCCGTGACGGAGCACAGCAGGCTCACCTGGGAAGCTGCTGGGATCTTCTGTAACAGGCAGTGTGACTGAGCTTTGTTTGTAGTCCCCCTCTCACGGAAGAATTAAACCCGACCTTACGAAGAGGCAGCAGAAACTGAACAAAAGCCCATATTGGTTGATCATGACTCTTCTCCAGAGGAAACTGAAGCAAGTTTCTCTTGCATTCTATTAAACCTTTATCGTTCCTTTGATTGCAAACGAGTTATCAATGTCTATAAGAAAACTGAAAATATGCAGATCTGGACAAAATCTCAAAAATAGTAAACATCCCCCACCAATATATCTACTTTTACAATTTTCTATCTTCATGCATATCTTTCTACAATCTTTGTACGTGTGTGTATATAGACATTATATGTATATAATATATATTTTGTGCATAAACACCTAAGGACAAATGAAAAAAATAATACCAGTAATTTTTGTTTTGAAATCTGTTATTCTGGAGGTATCGGTTCAGAACAGTCGGAACTGATCCTCTTTCTTTCACCTGAGATGCACTTACTTAGTTTTTGAGCTACAGTTAATAAAGAAATACCTACTAGCCTTATGTTATTTCATCTGCCATAGAGAATACTCTATCCTTGTATGTGCTTCCCCTAATAATTTGTTATATTTTCTCTTTAAAGACTGTGTAAATCATGCAATTGAAATGGTTTCCATTTTTTATTTTAACTGCTACTAGTCCCAGGGACAAATTAGTAGTTAAATATTTTAACTGTGTAGGTTCAAATTGTCTCCATCTTTATGCTGGTCTCAATTGCCTACTCTAAACGACATTATCTCTGGCTTTATGTTTATGTTTGGAATTATGTTATGCATTCTTCTAAATACCTTCCCTTTGAGAAGGGGATGGAGAATGGATTGATAATTGAATGTATATACGAATGACTTGGCAAATTGGTGTTCCTTTTGGTTAGTAGTGATATCATGATGTTCTGTGATGACCTAGTAAACATTCACTCGCTATTTTTGCCAGCAATTTTCAGCTCTACCTAATATCCAAGCACTTCTTTCCCAGGAAGATTCCCATTTGGATAGCCGTAAGCCCTAATTCAATATTCATTCTGAATAGTGGTAATAAGCAATGAGATCCAATTAGTTGGTAACAAATTGGGTGATCTTCTTTTGCATATCATAGTTAGGGTTAAGTGGGTATTAGGTATATATATGAGAATGTTTTCCTCACAGTATAAGCTTCCAGGTTGAAAGTAAAACTTATAAAAACACCCGCTGAATTGTATATAGTCTCTTTTAAGTTGGCGATACATTGGATCCCAAAATGGTGGTACACTTGATTTACCATTCTTTTCAGATATAACTTTGAATTACTTCTACAATAGTAACAAGTAATTGCTTTTCTCCAACTATTACCAATCAAAGCATGAGAAGAACACTGTGTCCAGTTCAGGACCACATCCTTGGGGAAGGGCCCCAACAACCTGAAATGGGTTCAGAGGATGTTAACACGTTCGTCAAGGGCTTTGAAGGGGTTGTTACCTGTCACTGCCAGAGCTATGAATGCTCAGCCTGAAAAAACGATTACTCTACATTGACATGGTTACTTCATTCAAATATTAGCCTTGAATTTGTCCACAGTGCACTGAATTTTATACACACATGGACTCTTCCAGAATTATAAATAGACCCAGACAGGTGGCACATGATAATTGTACCAAAATACGCTTAATGCAGTGCCCAAAAGATTCCAGAAGGATTGCGTGGGTATGGTTTTCTGACAACTCCCATGCGACAACCCACCTGTCAAGGCACTGCTGTGCATATCTCCTACATTATGTTTGGGGAGAAGTCATCCCTTGGCAGTACTGGGGTGGATTTAAAAAAATCTGTCACTCAAGCAGTCTGCTTCTTGTTTTCCTTCTGAAGACACCTCAGATGAATAGATTGGGTGAGACACCTGCAGTCTAGGAACCAGTCCTAGGAAAGGAAACTGAATCACAAAGAACCTAGACTGCTTTTACTGGAATACTGCTTTTTTTTCACCCTTGCCCTCACCCCTAAAGCAACTTCTGAAGCTTCTTTTACACGTATTGTAAAAGTGTATCATAATCAGAGGATATCAAAGAGAGAAAACTGGGCTGACTTGTTCTTTCAGTGACACAGCCCCTAGATGTTTCACATCTTAAACATTCTGGTCATCCCTGTAGCAGACCAGGGAGAGAGGATGCTAATTTAATAAAGGCAAAAGAGGTCTGTTGTCGCAGCTGCATTCCTGTGAGCTCTGCCACTCACCAAGAGCCTAGAACATGCTGGTCTCCATTTGTGATTTCTGCAGTCTTGTCCTTTGTGAAACTCTCCTGGATATTAAAATACCCTGGAATTACTGGGAACTGAAACCATTTTATCTGTCTGCTTATTTGCATTAACTTTCTACCAGACTTCCTTGGTGTGAACAGCTTGACAGGACGGCCCATCCTTGAAGGAGGTGATGAGGATAATATGGGAGGAAGTCTGCTCGCTGACAGTCATTTGGCTGAATGCAGTTATATGGATTAGACTAAGGATGAGCAGATTCTTCAATGGGTAGTGACCCCTCAGCTGAGGGCTAGCACTTCCTTAAGCCGGAAATTGTGAAAGAGACTGGGCAACACCTTGCTGGATCCTGTTTACAGTACATTTCCATTTCCATTTCCATTGCTTATGCTAACAGTACAATTAGTTTGAATTCCTTGGCAAAGCTCTAAATTAGAATTGACAGCTTGAAAACATACACATTGTACAAAAATGTGGCCGTACAGTTAAGCATCAATCATGCTTCAGTTGGGCACAAAGGGGTTAATAAATCCATGAATAAATAAATGAATAAACTAATGTGTTCTTTTAAAAAAGAAAAAAATGAGGTAGATGCTATTTCTGAAAGACAGACAAATTCTGTCCAGATAATTAAAACTCAAGAAAAAGGCACAAATGGTGAATTAGAATAAGAAGAAAGAAAAGGAGATATTTTAACTGGTATTTTAGGCAGAGTCATCCATAATGACATATGCTGTTTAATAGCAGTTTTAATTTCTCTTATCCCTCCTATATTCACCATGTTATTTTATTTTGAGGTGGTTTGGGCAAATTATCATTATTGTTCCGTCTAGTAGACAAAGAAATGGAGACAGGTAGGATAAATATATGCTTAACACATAGCTGGTTAATAAGGGACTGAAGGCAGGGCCCAGGCCTCTTGGCTTTGTCACGTACTCCTTCCAGCAGATCTCCAAATTTATCAATGGTCTTCATCAACTTTAAGCCAGCAGTACTTAACTGTGTCTTGGTTCTCCCTCCCCCACCCTTTCCTTTCTTCTTTCCTTTTTTCCTCTTTTTCTTCTTTCCTCTTTCCTTGCCTCCTGTCTTTGCTTTCTGCTTTTCTTTCTTTTAATACCATGACATTAGTAGACACAAGTAATCTCCTTGTCAGATGAATCTAATCCTCACTAACCATGACTCTGAGCTTTAGGTTCTTAATTTATCACATGCAGTATAGTGAGAGTGGGGCTGGTATAAAATAATCTTCCTTTGTGGACTTATTCTGAGGATTAAACTCCACCGTTTGTGTGAAGGGCTTAGTACAACGTCTAGGACATCGAGAGACTTAAGCACTCAACAAATGGTCATGATTGCTCTTGTGCTGTTGCTATGCTTACCAAGTAGCAATGAAATTAGGATATACAAAAAGACACACACACCCAAAATCCATCCTCATTTCAAAGAGAGGGAAATGGAGTCCCAGAATATACAGATCTGATCTGAGATCCAGCCCACGTATCCTATCAGTTGGTTAGTGCTCTTACGGGGTAAATCTGGGTCAATTTGGATATCTTCGTTATATATGAAAAGATTTGTAATGTGTTGAAAAATGCACAGCCAGTGGGGAATGCACAAGTGATCAAGTTAACAATGTGATTATGGAATCACAATCAGGATTTGCTGGCATGAGTTGCCTCCATTTTATTAACAAGGTGGGAAATTATTTAAAGATCGAGACTTGACTCAGGCAATGTCTTCAGAATTTGAAGGTAAGAATTCGAAGTTAATTTCATTAATAGAAAAAAGAAGTAAAGCCCAGAAGGAAGAGAGACTTAAGCTGTGGCTTCGGTCTCTTGGAATCAACATCAAAAGCATTCCTTCTAAGTGGAATGCTAGGATCTCAGCTCATCCAGCAGTGGACAGATGGAGGCCCCATTCACAACAGTGACACGTCTTAAATCAGGCCTCTCATCCTGGCTGCTGACATGTTGCTGGGTGTGGACCTGCCTTGTAATGAGAGAGGAAACCCCGTGCCAAATGGTTCAATTACAGTTCAGTAGAAAACAATGACAAGAAGAAGGCAGTGTAAGTCCATATCCATTCTGCATGTGTGACAATTTCTGGCATCTCTTAACCTGAGGAGGTGGTTTCCATTTATTCTCCAAACTGGAAGATTTCTTGCCCCAGAACCTTCAACCATCTCTGTTATCCCTTTCTTTACATTACTTTGTAGACTTCCTTGAAGATTTCCTTCCAAATGCGGGATTCCTCAGTTACAGCACGGACTTTCCCCTCCAAAGGACTCAGTATCTGATGCATGTTTTAACATCCCACTTTTATGTGTTACATTGCTAACTAGGAAATAGTTAGAAACTGACTTAGAAAGAGGAATATGAAATCCATTTAAGATTTCTCTTAACACTGTGATCCCTCTATCACCCCCTGTCTCTAGCATCTGGCCACTTGGCTAAAGGTTTAGGGCAGTGATACATTTACATGCTTCCTTTTTCCTTAGCCCTTTACTTTCTAATATTCCTCCTTTGCTTTCAAGATGGGCATTCTGCCTAAGAATGGGATGAAGCTGGCACAGTATGTACCAGCAAAGGAACCATTGTTTTCCAAGAGATGAATTACATTAAATCTCTCAGAAGGGGAGCCTGACCCCTTCCCTCTCTTCCCACCCCCTCCATCTGGAAGAGAAGAGAAACAGATTTGGAAGTTGCCAAAGTTTAATTACTTCTACTGAAAGTGCCAAAAGAGAAAGAGAGAGAGAGAGAGAGAGAGAGAGCTTATCCTTTAGTAAAAAAAAAAACCCAGAGGCCCCTGTGTGCATTTACAGAAGTCTGGTTGCCATTTATTTTTTTTCCCTCTTCTTCTTTAGCCCCGAAGTAGCAAATTTTTACTTTTCCTTTCCAAGAAGAATAAAGACAGATTGTCCCCAGGAGACTTCAAAAGGGTGTTTCAGATTTTGTCATTGGAGACAGAACTATTGAGCCATCCCCAAACACTTCTGCATTAAAATGCACACAACTTGAAGTTTCAGGCCAGGGTTTACTTATGCCCTTCCTCATATGTCAACCATCCACCCAGGAGAATTGTATTCAAATTATATCCATCTCTACCTCATTCATCAGGGACCACCCCAGCAGATATTACAATAGATTGTTTTTCCTTCTTGGAGGGAACAACAAAAACTCAATAAACAAGCAAAGAAATAAAAAAAATGGGAAATCATAATATGAAGTTACAGGCAATTAGATGCCAGTTAACCTTGTCATTAAACAACAGTTATCAATTACTGTGTGTCAGGTCTGCACACTTTTACACATTTTATTATAATTATTTCTCATAACAATCCTGTAAAAGAAGGCAGTAGTCACAATTAATAGATTCACAGAGAACTCCATTTTCATTGAGGTTATGAGACTTCATCTTCAATCCACATCTTCTGGTTCAAGGTCAGGCAACATCATTTGCTCAGTGTAGGCTAAATTACACAGAGGCTGAACTAGCTGTGGATCACCTACCAGAGGTGTCCAACCTGCAGCCAGCGGGCCACATGCTGGTTATTTGAGGCCTGTTTTGATTATCTATGGTGTCAAATATCATCAGCTTTTGTTAGTGTTTTTGTATTTAATATGTGTGGCCTAAGGCAACTCTTATTCTTCCAATTTGCGGCAGGCAGAGAAGAAAAATGGTTAGACATCCATGAGTCCTATGCCACATTTATTTGCCTTTTCTCTACCTGCAATGTATTTTACATTTTGACAATACTTGCACTCTTAGATTGACATCTACCAACTTAAAGCAAAATTCATTTTCATACTTGTTAATAGGTGGGTAGGTTGGTGATTGAACTCAATAATTAAAATGATGTATAAATGATTATGAATTGCAATGGTAGCTGCTGTCTTTTTTAAACAGTCAAAACTGGTGACACATGAACAATAATTTTATTTCGAAGAACAAAGTTGGAGGTTGAAGATAGTAAACAGCATTGCTTGAAAGAAATGAAGCTACAGTTCTTTCAGCTTTTAGCAACATGACTTTTCTTTAAAGTAAAGTAAGATCCTTTCCTTACAAATGGGACATTGCAGGTTTTCTGTCCTGTTGGTATCTTTTTAAATAGAAAAAGAGAATCTCACATCTTTAAGTTTTCAGTGAAATCAGCATGCTTTGCTTTTTGATTTCTGATGTTTCTTATCAATCCAGTTCTTTGTGGATTTCTTGTACAAATCTGTGCAGTGGCTAAAATTCATCCTTTGATATAATGTAGACATTAAGCATTAGCTTCTACTTTGGGGGAAATTGGTATGGAGAGTGATGGTGCAACTGGGTATTGGAAGCCAGTTAGGTTTTCTATTTTAAGCCCTTTTTACTTTTCAAATCTTTGATGTACCTGGTTCATTCTTAACATCACATGGAATACAGAAATTGACCTTCGAGGTTAAGACATTGATTTTCCTACTCCAATCTCTAGTTGAAGCCAGGTTTTGATTTTGCAGACTAGTGCAAACAGTTCATATTTTACTGAACTGGACTCAGGCTTTCTCTCTCTCTCTCTCTCTGAATGAGTTTAGGCAGCATGAGTAGAGACAGTAAAAAGGACAGGAATTTGGGCAACAACATGTTCTAATTCCGAAATTTATTAGCTTATAGACTCAACGCTCAGGTTTGAGATTGGGGCACTGGGGTTCTGCTTAAGAAAAATGTTATATTTGGGGGAGTGGCAACTTTTTTAAAATTTAATCTCCTTAGAAACAGAGCTCCATAATAATTTTGGCAAGGACAGTCAATACGACTGGATCTACTGTGTGTATTAGTTGGGGTAAAATGTTCAGTAAAGACAAAGGAGATGGCCCAAATTATCTTCATCTAAATTAGACTTCAGGGAAGCAGTACGAAGAGGCTGCTTATTGGTGTCTAATGCATATTAGACACCTGATGATTGTTGGATGATTCACCCTTAAATATTCGAGTTTAATCTGGTCTTGTTGTTAAATCTTGCTGAGAATAAAGTGAGACAAGATTCAGAGCCAGCCCATCCCTCCTCCTCTACTGACCTCCTTGAAACTATCATGCTTTGATTTACAACAAAATAGCTTTTTCTTGGAGCAGGTTTAGTTTTGCAGAAAAATGGAATGGGAAGTAGTTCTCATAAGTTCCTTTCCAGTTCCCCCACGATTTCCCTATTACTAATATTTTGTATAAACTGTATAGTGTTAACAACTAAGACGCCAATAATGATATATTATTATTAACTAATGTCTATAGTTTTCGTTAAGGACATTCTTTGTGTTGGATGTTTTGTGGGGGTTTTGACAAAAGTGTAATTACACGATACTAACATTCTCAGAGTAGCTTTACTGCCCCAAAGATCTTCTCTGTTCCACTTCCTCATCCCTGTCCCTCCCTCCCTGGGAATCCCTGGGAACCACTGATCTTTCTACTGTCTCCATAAATTTGCCATTTTCAGGGTGTCCTGTAGTTGGAACCATACAGTATGTAGCCTTTTAAGACTGGCTTCTTTCACCTAATGTTCTTTCATTTCTTTTCATGCCTTGGTAGCTCACTTCTTTTTAAGACTAAATATCCCCCTGTCTGGCTGTAACACAGTGTGTTAATCTGTTCACATACTGAAGGACATTTGTTGAAAGGTTTTGCGTGGACATACATTTTCAACTAATTTGGGTAGATACCAAGGAGCATGATTGCTGCATTAGGTATGTTTAGTTTTGAAAACAACTGGGCAACTGTCTTCCAAAGTGGCTATGCCATTGTGCATTTCTACCAGAAATGAATGAATTTCTGTTGCTCCGTCTCTTTACCAGCATTCAGTGTGAGTGTCTCATATTTTGATCATTTTACTGAGTGATGGTGGTATCTTCTATTTTCTTTTTTTTTTTTTCTGAGATTATCCTGACATAGGATATGGCACATCTTGTCATATGCATTTTTTTGCTATCTGCATATCTTCTTTGGTGAGATGTCTATTCAGGTTTTACTTACTTATTAAAAACGAATTTTTAAAAAGTTATTGAGATTTAATTTTTTTAATTTAGTTTATTTATTTTTATTTACTTTCTCATTATTTTTAGAGACACAGTCTTCCTGTGTTGCTCAGGCTCTTGGACTCAATATCAAGTGATAGGTCTGCTTTAGCCTCCCGAAGTGCTGGGATCACAGGGATGAACCACTGTGCCTGGATACTATCGTTGAGTTTTAAGATATACTTTGTTTTTTTGATTTCTGATGTCTGAACGGGAATGTACCATAGAGAAATAATTGTTATTATGAACATTTTATATTTCTGAAAGTAGGGTAAACAAGAAGGCAGTGTATGAATACACTGTCAGAGGTTACAAATTATCTTATTTGAGATTATGTTTCTAAACATAAGAAAAGCATGCACTGGATAAGTTAGAAGGCCCCAATCTAACCACATATCCTACCTCCTGCATTCCACATCCACTTTTTATTTTTGCTTTGCATTACCATTACAATTGCTTTAATACCGAGTAATAACATAATAGAGACATAATTTATTTTTAATGAAAAAATTTTTAAAAAGCAATATTTTATACTCCTGCTAGCATGTAGATACATTACTTAAGATCCAGAAGATTTTTATGACTTTGCTCACTGGAGAGAAAAGCCGGAGATGTCACTGCAAATTTTCAGTGCACACTGTAATAATCTCCACTATATTAGGGGAAGACTTTGTTTGCCTAGAACCAAATCAGGGAACAAGAACTGTTTTTTTGTCCTTTGCCCCTAATTCACTTCCCAGTCTTAGATTTTTAAAGCAGAAGGATGCACAGGCAAGGAAGAGTCTTTGCCTAAACACAAGCTCGTTTGTTTGTTGTTCCCTACTGATAAGACTCTATACCCCAAAATGGGGCTCAAATTGTACAATGTTTCAGCTTCTCACTGAGAAGTGAAATGCTTGGGGTTCTCAAGCATAAAGGTGGTGGAGGTAGAGCAAAAGGGGCTTGAACACCCTTCCCCTCCCTGTAAGTGACATGATGCTGAGCAGCAGTATGGCCCTTAGGGCCTTGGTAGGTACCAAGCAGGATGACCGTAGCAAACTGGAGAACTTTGCACTTGGAAAGAATAGCCAAAGTTAAGTTTCAGTCAGCTTTGGTCAGTTGTTGTGCGCTGGAATGTGTGCCCCATCAGTGTTTCTAATCTTTCAAGGGAAGCTGGAAATCTGATTTTAATGTAAAATTTCCTAATTTTCAAATATTGGTGTAAATGAACATCTTTTAAAAGTCTTGTGAGCTTGGTAAAAACATATCTGTGAATGATATCTGGCCTTCCACACACCTTTAGTTGGTGATTTTTGCCCTGCTTTGATTCCTTTTGCTAGTGATTTGCTGGGGAGAAGTTTATACTCTCACAAATATAAGGCGGCCATGTGAAAATGACACAGGAAACTACCTTAGTGTAATTTTGTAAGCATGGGACTTTTTATTTCCTAAACATTTTTAGCCTGAAATATCCCTATTGGTGCCTGTGAATATATAACATATTTGCTTTCTACATTCTGCCTGCCCCAGCCCACACCTTATAGGTGTTGCTGTCTGTACGTAGTTAAGGATTTATAAAATCAGCCTTCCTCTTGTCGAGTACCAGATCTCAGCTGCAGAGATGGAAAGGGAACGCATACAAAAAGGAACTCAGAGCAGAATGGAGTATAGGGCTGCGAGATGGCGAGTCCCCAAAGGTCACCAATCATCTAACAATGCTTCAGATAACTGAAACTCTGTGGAAGATGCACGTGGACTCCTGAGACACACAGCTGTGAGGGGAGGAGTCTGGTGCCTGAGGGATGCACTTTGCTTACTGCTTTCCACTTGACCTGGGGGGCAGGCCATGTGGTGTTCTAAGAGTTGATTGTTGTATATCTATTCTAATACCTAGTGCTTCAGGGGACCCAGGATACAGAACTCAGTCGAGGAACATTTTGCATTGTCACCCCAAACACGTCCGTTTCAGGCAAAGATTCTTGTTAACAAATCCATTTTCCCCCCAAAAGAGATCACGTGGGAATTGTTACAGTAGCCACGTGAACAATGCATGCTCTCTCAAAAAGATAGAGGAGAGAAAGAATTGTAAATGACATACTCTTGTAGAAAAAAACAAACCAAAAAAAAAAAAAAAAAAAAGCAAAAACCCAGTAGTTCATCTCATTTCATTGTGATTTCCCCCAACTACTTTTTTGTAAAATGCCAACCATATGCTGGTGTTTCGTGTTCTGTTTAACAAACCCTATCTTAAATTTTTATTTTAACTTTGATTCTTCCCATTCTGTAGATGAGGCTGCGCTTCAAGGAGCATATCTCTTATTTAAGTTCACAGAACAAATAAATGGCAGGGCTATATATCTTCAAAGACCACGTGGTCCCTGACCCTGCCAATGGCCATTGAACTTTTAATGTCCCTGAGGCACGTTTTTTTTTTTTTTTTTTCTAATAGGAGTTTAATTCAACTAGTGGTTTAATAGCTGGGAGAGCTTTCTCTTCTAAAACATAGGCAATTCAAGGGAAGACAGTCATCGCATCTCTTTTGTCAGAATAGAACTGTGGTTATGACACATGTGGGTAAGTGAGTTTCACTAGTGTCATGCTATTGGGTTAATGCTAAACCATTCCAACACAACAGCCAGGAAAGAGGAAAAATCAGTCAACCCACTGGTTCTTCAGTCATATGATACAAAATGAAAGTTTAATATCAAGCAATGTTGAATGCTTTAAGAAAAACTGACATATTTAACATGTACTTATGGAT
>CAUYRH010154146.1:0-14581 GCA_963574655.1 Perodicticus potto
CTTGAGTATAACAACAATGAAGACACAAATTACCAAAACCTATGGGATACAGCAAAAGCAGTCCTGAGAGGAAAATTTATCACTTTAGAAGCCTACATTCGAAAAACAGAAAGAGAGCATATCTACAAACTCACAAGCCATCTGATGAAATTGGAAAAAGAAGAACAATCTAAGCCTAAACCCAGCAGAAGAAAAGAAATATCCAAAATTAAATCAGAGATCTATGAAATTAAAAACCAAAGAATCATTCAGAAAATTAATGAAACAAGGAGTTGGTTTTTTGAAAAAAATAAAATAGATAAGCCTTTGTCCAGACTAACTAGAAATAAATAGTTAAAATCTCTAGTAACTTCAATCAGAAATGATAAAGGGGAAATAATGACTGATGCCACAGAAATACAAGAGATTATCCTTGAATAGTACCAGAAACTTTATGCCCAGAAATTTGACGATGTCAAGGAAATGGATCAATATTTAGAATCACACTCTCTCCTTAGACTTAGCCCAGTTGAAATAGATGTGCTGAACAGACCAATTTCTAGCACTGAGATCAAAGAAACAATAAAAAAACTCCCAACAAAAAAATACCCTGGTCCGGATGGCTTCACACCAGAATTGTATCAAACTATCAAACAAGAGCTTATTCCTATACTAAAGAAATTATTCCAAAAAATTGAGGAGGAAGGAATCTTCCCAATACGTTCTATGAAGCAAATATCACCCTAATACCAAACCAGGTAACAATACAACCAAAAAGGAGAACTTCAGACCAATTTCACTAATGAATATTGATGCAAAATTTCTCAACAGATTTCTATCTTAAACTTCAAATATTTTACAAGTAGCCATCACATTTTGTATAAAATGCAGCTTTATGGTCAATATCCATAATTGTTACTAATTTAGTTGGGTTTATTAATGTGAATATTAAGTCACCCTAAGACTCATACATGATTGAAGAATCCTGATGCCTCCATTTGTTTTACAATGTCAGTCTGGTAATGACTGTAAATGATAGCCATCTTTGTGACTGCTCTGATCATAATTACACATTTGCTGCATGTACTTATCCCCCTGGAATTTTGTGATCCAAATGTGATTTGAAGCTATAAATTTAATTATCTGAGGCACTGTCAGGTGTTCTGGGACCAGTGATGTGAAATCTGATCAATCTTGTGAAGCTTAATGTCTCCTAAGAAATGGAAACCAGCTCAGGAATTCGTAGCCTGTCTTATTTGTTTCCTGCAGACTGGCCATTCAGATCAGGAAAAAAGGCAGAAAAATGTATTATCTGCCTCAAACCTATGGCAGCCATGTGAAAAGATTTAGAAAGTCATATAAATTACTCTACAAAAAAAAAGAGTATGGAAACAATTTGATCTGGGTGATTTGGAACAAATGGACCAGAATAACTCTTGTCCAGCAGTCCACAGAAATATTTACCTGTGCCTTTACATGACCACAGAGGACCGTCTGTTACTTCAAATCTGCTTACAAACAAAACTATTTAAATTCAGTGGCCATTCCAACCCCCACTGTTCTCTAACATGTGCTTGGATTATTATAGTAATGAAAGGGTAAAAAAACACACTTTTACGTGTGCAAAGCAATGTGACATTTATTATACAGATACACACAGGTGCAGTGTAAGCACAGAGGAAAGAGAACTGTCACGTTAGACTCAGGTTAGGTGCTTTCCCCAGGTAACACTGCTCAGGTGATGCCACTGAGCTATGTAGCAGAATCCCAGGTGCTATTATATTTTTGTGTCTTTTCCTCCTCCCACTTTCTATTCCCCCTCTGTACCACTTAGCAAAAATTGCCTATTTCCCGCCCAAAGAATTTTCTCCAGATGCCAAATACTTAGTCAAGAGAGAAGGTGTCTACATCTTCCTTTGCCTCTCAGTCTATAACATTGCCTATTTTATTGAATATTTCTTGAAGTATTGTTAGAGTTTAGAAATAGCTATGAGTAAGAAGTTCAATATAGCTTGTCAGATGGAACTAACTAATTAGTAGGGCAAACTGAAAATAAGCAAATAAGCTAACAATGTAATATGGCAATAAGTGTTGTGAAGGTAATAAACAGAGCATTGAACTAATTGAAGCTGGGGTAGGAGCCCTACTCCTTCGAGCCACAGGCACTACCCCAACTTCAAGACTTTTTTCCATTGGTTTCTGGGAGGTTTTCCCCTTAGGTAAATAATGTCTCTTGGAGGATGTTGTTCCTGCCAAGGAAAAAGCAATTGGATTCTTTCCAAAAAGAGGAAACAAGATTACACTGGAATGTTTGTCAGTAAGGTTTAAGTTTTATTGATAAGAATGCTACATCATTGTGTAAAATTCTTGCTGCCTCTTGAGATAGCCTAAAGAGAAATCACCTGCAAAATGGCAGAAAAGGAAAACCTGTATCTGTAGCACATTACAAGGCTTGCATTATTGCTTTTATTCATTATATGTTTTTAGCATCCAAAACACTTCATTAAGACTAAATAAAACTTTCCATAAATGAAGCCAAGTTTTGAACTAATGAGCGAATAGTGCAAAACCTAAAATCAATGCATCCTACTCCTTGGAGCAAATTCTTCTCTTAGGCCATTTCCAGAGTTGCACATTCTTAAATTCAGCATCCTCAAAGACAAATAACAACAATAACCCCACTCCCACAAAACCACACATTAGCAAGAAAAATGTTCCCAGCTTATACGAGCACACGTGGAAATTTGGAAACAGTCTAAAAAAATTCTACTAGGATACGTCTAATTAAATTGAAAGTGAAAAGCTTCACTTGTTTGATTTGCGTACGGATTAGCATGAAAATATCATATTGCGTTGGCTCGCTTGATTCTTAAAAGTGATTTATTGTCCGGTTCTAATCTGAGATAATTGTGATAAATGTTTACGGGTGCTCTTGCTTAAACTCTCTTTGGTAATCAGCATCTCGGCCATAAACAAACTAAAACAGGGATAGAAAATGCTCTAACTGTAGATTTTACTACTAGAGTATCTTCCATATCTTCTCTCTGTTCGACTAGCCCAGTTCTGGCCTTTCTAAATCCCATTCTCACTCTCCCTGTCGGGCTACTGCATTAGTCTTAATAAAGCACAGAATATGGTGTCAACGCCTTCACGTGGTGGCAAGATCCTCATAATCTAGTCTGATCCAATCTACTAATCCCCTTAATTTACTCATTGCTCGACTACTCTTCTCTGCATTTATTCACATGCTTTTGCCTGTATTAGCTAGAACCTCTCGTGATTCTCTCCATCTCTTACAGAGATTTGGTGGGCAGAGTGTGCTGTGAATGATGAATGGCTCTACTGTGGACCTTCAGAATAATATCTGTATGGTATGTAAATTACTCTCTGAATTTATTCTACCTTTGTCTCATTATTCTTTCCCTGACAATGTC
The DNA here is from genome assembly GCA_963574655.1 of Perodicticus potto. Lineage (NCBI taxonomy): Eukaryota > Metazoa > Chordata > Mammalia > Primates > Lorisidae > Perodicticus > Perodicticus potto. The sequence continues at coordinate 3,414 of CAUYRH010154146.1, forward strand.
AAAGATGCAAAACCTTGTCCATCTTGCTAACTTTTATATCATGCACTTTGTATATACCAATTCTTTGTATGCATTTGAATGAATGAAATTTCTTCTCTACAATCATATCGATGTACCTGGATATCTCCTTATCTGCATTTGGAACATCTATCCTCTTCCAACAATTTCTCCTCTCTTAAAGATGTTACTTCAGTTTTTCATTTTATTTTTCTGAAGTTTAAATTTAGGGGACATTTCTTCTGCAAATCACCTCCTAAAGACCTTTAGCAGAGTGAGGTTTCCCATAATATCAATGACTATATTTTTGTCATTGTAACTACTTGTTATACTTTTTTTTTCTTTTCTTCCTTCACATTTCAGATTCCTGAAGGCAGAAATTTTTTCCTATAAGAACTTTTAGTGGAGAATATAATATTCGTCATAAAATAAGGCCAAAATCAATGTTTTTCAAAATTTTTGACTTATAAATATTTATTTCCTAATTATAATTTGTGATCTAGATCACACTTTCGTGAGGTTCTTCCTATTTTGTACATCATGAAATAGGGTGGCACCTGTGGCTCATCGAGTACATCATGAAAATGTTCTACCTCCTGCAAATATCCACGTCAGTCTTTTCATGGAATTTATAATTTTACATCCAGCAGTACCTCAATTTATACAAGTTTATTTTCTCAGACTAGATTGTGAAACGTGTTAATAAGAAGGACTGTGTTTAATTCTTCTCTATACTTTTCTGTTTCCCCAATCCTGGCACAAAATTCAGAAACTGGCAGAAATTCAATAAATATTGAAAGAATGCACGGTTAGCTGATGCACATGGTGGTTTAAAATATGTGCACTAGTATGTATCATATATATTGGAGTATTAGCAGAATTTAGCCTAAATTCAACTTAAATTCAACCTGATGATGAAGCCTTTGTATGTATCATCACAGAGAAGTGTCTCAGAGAGTCCACAGCATTGATGGTGATAGCCGTGGAGTTGGTTTGCTGCACTGGTGGTGCAACTGCCCCTCATGGTGGCATAGAACTTAATGACTTTTCTAAAAGCCTTATTCTACTTGATCTTGACCCTGACTAAAGCCTTTTGATGCAAACAATGAGAAGAGTCTTTTAGGGACAGAAAACTAAAAAAAAACTCCTTGGAGATAAAATCATACTTTAATGATCACTGTGCCTAAGAGAAATTATTTTATTAACCACAGGTTAAAAAGTTAGTTCATGGAGAGAGTTCATCCATTTAGCTTAGAATGTTTCTATCAAATAAGACATAAAATTAAGAAATAGTGGATTCTCACACTCCTTGATATCACACTCTTTGCTATATGAGTATTTCTTCAATACAGAGGTAAAAAAATGAGAACAATCTTTATTGTAAATATAAACCATTTACAATGAAGAAAGTAGAGATTACATTAAGAAAGAAGATTACACTCTGAAAGAAAACATTTATTGACTGGGATTTTTTTTTAACATTCTGGTATTGCCATAAAATCCCCTGGACAATTTTAAGAATGTCTAATGAAAGTTAGTATAAAATTAGAAATCTGTTAATCTTTAAGAAAGGATCTTAGAATCATCATTAAGAGCGTTGTCTGAAATATTATAAAAGATTTTGAGTCTTAAAATGTAAAGGATCAGCAAAATAAATACTTCTTACTATATATAATACCTTTTGTACAAATTATTTATTTCTTACTGATTCCTGATAGGATTTTTTTTTTTTTTTTATTGAGATAGAGTCTCACTTTGTCACCCTCGATAGAGTACTATAGCGCCACAGCTCACAGCAACCTCAGCAACCTCGAACTCTTGGGCTCAAGCTATTCTCTTGCTTCATCCTCCATAGTAGCTGGGACTACAGGCACCCACCACAATGACCAGCTATTTTTTTGTTGTTGTTGTTGTAGTTGTTTAGCAGGCCAGGGCTGGCTTCAAACCCACCATCTCCAGCTGGTGCCCTAACCATTGAGCTATGGACACCTAGCCCCAGATAGGATTTTTCAATCAAGGGATATGTAATGCATATATTTCTTATGATATACGAAAGTTACATAAGATGTAGGATGTACATTTCCCTTAGCATTTTGTTGTTGCTATTCAATTAAATAAAAATAAATTTTATGTAATTTCCTTTACTATGAAATAAGCTTATTTCACCCAATAAGCTTATATTTGGGTGAATTTGGGGAAATTTGCCATATAGTAGCTACAAATAAAACAAAGCATATGTGAATAATTGTGGAACAGTTATTTCAGACATAGTGAACGTCTGTCTGGAGCACAGATGTTGACTCCTATTTGGAGAAGACAACATACTAATTCACAGCAATTATTTCAAATGGTTGGAAGAATCCAGCTTGACAGGAAACATTTTTCTTTTACCTTTTAATTTTTTTATGCCAACAGGTATTCCACAGAAATATGTAAGCAATTTACTGAGGGAAAATGGCAGGCCCATCATTTAGAACTCTCTCTGTGACACTGACATATGTCGGTGCTGGGATAGATATGGGGGAAGTCAGTCTGTCCCAGCCTGACTTAGCTAGTCCTGAATTGCTGTATATGAATGTGAAATAGCACAAAATAGGAAAAAGTAGCTGGCACTAATAATGATGACAATGATGGTGGACATTTGTGTAGTCCTTACTCTCATATTATATAAACTAACATGTTTCACCTTCACAATATCCCTATAATAGCTAGCTATTATTATTCCCATTTTATAAATGAAGAAACTAAAGGTATCATCTAGGTAAGTGGAACAAATGGGAACTGGTAGAGCCAAGGTTCAGACAGTCTGGTATGAAGAAACTATGTCCTTAAACACTAACTTATAACTTGATGTGTATAAATCAATGGTTCTCAACCTTCCTAATGCCACAACCCTTTAATACAATTCCTCATGTTGTGGTGACCCCCAACCATAAAATTATTTTCGTTGCTACTTCATAACTGTAATTTTGCTACTGTTATGATTTGTAATGTAAATATCTGATATGCAGGAGACGACCAAAGGGGTCACAACCCACAGGTTGAGAACCGCTGGTGTAAATGCATGTATGTATACATATAGGTTATGTCCATTTGGATATAATATGTGTGTAGATCTGTAGGTGTGTATAAATCACATAGTATTGCAATACATCCTCCTTCACATATCTTCTTTTCAGTACATTTCCTGAAACAGGTCATCATACTATGTTTAATATAAATAACAATCAATTCACTTGTTTGATCTTTCATTCACGCATTGGTTGCATAATGTAAGATCTATTTTATTAGTGAATGAATGTATTATTATTGGTGAATGAATGAATGAATCCGTCAATCCATTGATGGCCAGGATGTAAAAATAAAACATATCAATAATGTAAAAGTAAATAAATGAATTGATCCACATAATAAAGAAATTCTTATTAAGTATCAACTTCAGTTCAGGCACAGAGAAGAAAGAAAATGGAGACAGATCTCTGTGCTCATGAAGCTCACCATCTAGTCATTTCAAAAGACAAAGGGCAGAGACTATCCAAGTTCTACCCAAAGTGGTTCCCAACCATAGCTGCGTAACAGAATCCTCTACAAACCTTGTTAAAATGATCCATTGCTGGGTGGTGCCTGTGGCTCAAAGGACTAGGGTGCTGGCCCCATATACAGGATATGGTGGGTTCAAACCCAGCCCCAGCCAAAAACTGTAAAAAATAATAATAATCCATTGCCAATGTGTTATTCAATATATTGAATCCAAATACTGGGGCCTAAATGTGAAACAATCCCAGTTGATTCTACTATACAGCCACATTTGAGATCTGGTCGGAGCAAGAGAGATCTCTGGAAAGCTTTAGATAGGAGACAGTTTTCTGGTTGGATCGTAATAGGTCAAGACCATGCCAGGCTAAAAACATGTGGGGATAGTAGCTAAGAGTGGGAAAAGGACAGGGGAAGGGTGTTGAGGAAGGGTGAGGAAAGGGGAGGGGAAGAATTGCTAGTCACAGGCAGTCTTCTTGGCAGAAGAGTTTTAAATCTTCCCTCTGCTTTTGTAGTCCTCTGAGCCCTAGACTGTTTGACTTGTGCTATCTGCCTTTGCTCCCTTGCCAGACAATACTCAGCCAGGCTCACGATGTTCTGGACTTATTTAAGATAATAGCTTTTATCTTGTGGTTCTCCCCCTGCAGGCCTCTCAGACATTTCAGCTTCAACTTTGACTTCAGACTCATACTTCTCTAAATAGCTTCTAAATGGATTTTAAAATGCTCCTCCTAAATTACTTAAAAACTTACCAAGCTTGAATCATTGTACACAGTTATGACTCAATAAAAAATAATTAAAAAAAAAAGCTTACCTCAACCATTCCATCAATTTCTAGAAAATAAGATCTTGCCAACAATCAAGATTTTGTAGCACTTTTTAGGCCAAGTAAAAGCTACAGCCCTTACCCTAAGCAGTTTACCTCCCTAAAGTAGGTGTGACTAGGTACTTAAAAATACATAAAATGCTGTGATTTGGAATGGATCTAGAAATGCTGACTCTCTCCTTTATGTTAGAGCCATTAGCTCCTTTACTGAGCATTTCTTACAATTTCAATCTGACAATATAGAGGCTATAACATTTTGTGTTTCTCAGAATAAGAGACTATGTAGTACTCTGAAAATTTTCTGGAGGGGTATTAGAGGTTTTGACTATTGTCTTTGTTAAATAATAATAATAATGGCTAATGACTCTAATAGTTAACACTGCTGAGCACTTACTACATGCTCAGCAATAGTATTAACACTTTTTTATGTAATTTGTTAAATATTTTCAACAATGCTATGAGACAGACAATTTATAATTTCCAATTTATACATCAATAATTTGTATCAAAGATAAGTTATGTTATTATTCAAGGTCTCTGGGCTTTGAAGGGGCATCTCTGAGGTACAAATTCAATTCTGGTTCTAATGTCTTTGAACTTAAAATAAAATACACATGATTTGTATCTCAGTCCTCACACCATTCTTAACATTTTGACCTTCTAAGTACATAAAGGTCTTTTACAAAATGATTGACCAGGTGCCTGACAATAGTAAATAGCAAATACATGTTAGGGATTGTGTTAAGAATATTTTCTAAATATTTTTAAAAGTTATGATTCATAAATATTTGAGTAACCCATCATGTTTTTGAGATCTACTATCCTTATTTAACTAATTCTCAAAAACACTCTGAACGATAGGTATAACAAGGCTCATTTTACAGCTATGGGATTGGAAACAGAGTAATGAAATAATTTGTCACACAATCAAAAAGTGGTATAACTATAAGTGCAACCAAAATTAACTTGGGATTTTTACTGAGAAATGACCTTCCTTCTGACAGCCAAGGTGTGAGTCCCCTCCTCCAGTCTGGTACAGGTGAGGGAGTATCTCACCTGTACTTTTTTAAAAAGCCATAGAACAAAGTAGTGCAGAAAAAGCACATGTCAGGTTCATAATAAAAAAAAACACAGACACAATAGCCAACTCATGGAAGCAGCTAAGTGCCCATCAACCCATGAATGGATAAACAAATTGTGGTATATGTATACCATGGAATACTATGCAGTCATAAAAAAGAGGAAGCAGATGGAGCTGGAACATATTCTTCTCAATAAAGTATCTCAAGAATGGAAACAAAAAGTATCCAATGTACTAAATACTATTATGAAACCAATATATAAACACACTTTCATGGGAATGATAAAACACAAAGATAGTCCAAGAAAAAAGAGGGGAGAGGAGGTAGAATAGAGGGAAGGGGAGAGGCAAGTGGAGGGAAGATATTTGGCAGGACTTCATGTAATATGCACAATGCAAGGGTACATTTCAAAACAACTAAGAGTATATTATAAATGTCTTACCACATAAATAAGTAAGTGAGGGGATGTTAATGTTAATTGTTTTGATTTAAGCATTCCACATTGTATATCAGATCATCATATTGTACCCCATAAATATATGCAGTTATGATTTAAGAAAAATTAGGTTAATGTAAGCATTCCAAATTGTATATAAAATCATTATACCACATAAATGCATTAATGTATACAGTTATGATTTAATCAAAAAATTTTTAAAAAATGAAAACCTTTTCTAATTCACTAAAAAAAAGAGAGGTTTGTTGTGTTTTTTCATGGAGTTAAAATAAAGAAGGATTTTTTTGCCTCAGAGTTCAAATTTATCATTATGTGTATAATAATATAATGGATTTATAAAATATTTAATTAACACACAATAGAGTGGCAATTGAACAAATAAAGTCAAAATTAAATAAATAAACTTCTAAATATTCACTTCACCTATGGTTACAAAAAGAATTGTGTATGAGAATTGTTTTAAAGTTAATTAAATTAAAATGTCACAGAAATATTTAAAAATGAGAATGTTGATCACTCCCAAAGCAGACATTTTAAGTACATGTAACAAAAATAATTTGTTAATAAAGATATGTGGCTCAAAGCAGGTGAATATGACTCCCATTGTCTGACCAGGCATCTATTTACCTACTGGCGCTGGACTTAGTGGTCCTTCCCAAGCTGTTACATAGGTTAATGAGACCATGTCATATATATGGTAGTGAAAAAATGCCTAAAGAAGTCATTCCTTTATAATACATCTGATATTAACAATGAGCTGTGTTAATAGCACCAAATAATAGTTCCTATTTTTTCATGCCTAAGATCAGACACCAGTGTAGGTGCTTAATTACATGACTACTTTTAATCTCTATGGTAATCATATATATATATGTATGAAATATATATATATATTTCTATTTTTCAGCTAAAGTAACTGAATCTCATTGAGTTTAACTTACTCATGTTCACCCAGCTAATATTAGATATAGGTTCTCATCCTATGTCCTCACTCTAAAGCACTAAATTATGTCAAAGAACTCTTACAATATGAAAAATAAATGTTTTCTTTTTCTTTCTTCCTCTTCTTTCTCTCTCTGTTTTTCCTTCTCTCTCTCTCTCTTTCTTCTGTTTTGTTTTTGTCTCCCTCTTCTTTCTGAGTCCTCTTTCATGAAGCTAAATAGTAACTATTCATATTCTATATATCCTCAACACAAAGATTAATGCTGTTTACATATTGTAACACTGACTTACATAGCTGGGTTACAACATATATGTGAATTTATCACACCTCTTATCATGACTCCTGTCCTTTCTCCTCTGATAATGATGGTTCTCCAGTCGCAATTAAGTGAATGGGACATTATTATTAAGAAAGTTTCGAATATTCTTCAGTTTATTTGCTTATTTTTATTTATAAGCCCTCATCTTTAGTAAAACATATCTTGCAGTCTAGCTTAGAATTGTGCCCTACTAGAGTGTAATGTGGTTTTGAGAACTGAACCAGCTTAATTACTAGACTTAGCACATTTGTTGTTATGGTTGGCTGTATTTGCATTTGGTTGCTTGCTTGATTTGATTTGGTCTATTATTCCTCAGACTTTATACTTTTCTTTTATTACATGTTCCAGTTAGGGTAAAGCCCCAGATTTTGTATTTGTAGAAATTCCCTACATATGGGAACCAAGTCCAGATAAAGGTTACTATTTTCTACTACAAAATGCCACAGGTGAGTCCTTTCAGCCATTCCCTCCTGTGTCTATAACAGTGTCTTCTTCCATTACACAACAAAGGATAAGAACAAGTGATTTCTACTACTCAGGAATTTCACTTCATACTTGCTCCTATAAAAGATGACTACAGTTACACAAAAATGGCTTGAGCATTTTCAAAGGATCAGGTCTTCGCTCTCTCAGGATCCTTTACTGCAGAAGAACATTCATATTTCTTCTAGTTCCCCTAATAACAGTACTGAAAAAATAAAATACAATGAAGTAAAAAAGACTTTTTGTATCTCTAGTCCATTGCCAACTTTAATTCATTACATTCAGTATCAATTCAGGTCTAAGGCCCCCAAGAAAGAGAACAGATTCCTAGGTATTTTTTTTCCCCCTGCTACATTTGATTTTCTATATTTCATCCAGGTTTTCTAAATCTATTTAGTCTAAATTCCAGCCTCAGGCATCTCTAAATATTTTGGTTTAATACTTTGTCATCTTTTATTTGCATTCTTCATCAAAGATAGATAGTTTCATATTAAGAAACCACAATAAAGTGTTTCAGAACAAGGAAAAAATTGATTCTGGGAACCACTGTCAAACACACAAAATTGATTTTTCTCAATTTGTGCTAAAATCATAGAATGCTTGGTGAAACATATGTGCTTCCTTTAGGGATACTGGTGTGAAAAGCATGTTTACAGTATTTTCCTTGCCGTGTCTCGGCCTGTGAGATAGAAAAAATTGTAGAAATCAGGAGACTGCTGGGAATCCAGCCCTGGGAAAAGCCAGGAAAATGGTGCAAGTCAAGTATGGGTTAACGTCACACGGACCCGTCTGATCCTAGAGAAGTCCCCTGTGCTTTTCAAACTTTAATTTCCTTCTATATAAAATGAAGATAATAATGATAGGCTATAAATTATTGAGGGGAGTTACTGAGATAAAGAAAATTGTCAAAATACAATTTTTTTTTTGATTTTAGTTTTTCAAGGGGGGGATTCATTAAAGGGTACAAGAAGCCAGTTTTCATTGAGTACATTTGTTAGGTAAGCTCCCCCTTATAACTGTATCCCACCCACAAAAGGTGTGTCACACACCGAGCAAAATATAATTTTTAAATATTTAAAAACAAGACTCCCCTGCAATCCCACTTCTGGGTATATATGTGAAGAAATGAAATCACTATATGTTAAAGAGATATCTGCACTGTCATGTTTACTGCAGAGTTATTCACAATCACCAAGATACGGGAACAATCTGCTTCTATGGACAGAAGAATGGATAAAGAAAATGCAATATATACCTCACACGCACCACACGTGTGCATAAACACACACACATGGGGATCTTATTCAGCCTTAAAAAATAAAAAAAATAAGAAAATGAAATCCAGTAATTTGCTACAGCATGGATGACCTTACCAGAGATTATGTTAAGTGAAATAAGCCAGACACAGAAAGATAAATACTGAATGATCTCACTTACAAATAGGGAATAAAAAAATAAAACTCAAGCAGAGAATACAATGATGGTTGCCAGGCCCTGGGGGATGGAGGAAAGTAGGAAACATTAGTGTATACAAACTTGTGATTGCAAGGTGATTAAGTTCTGGAGTTCTAATGTACAGTATTGTGACTCTTGTTAATATAATAATGTATTGCATGCTAGATATCTTCTAGGAGAGTCTATCTTAAATATTTCTATTGCACACACAGGAAAGGCAACTACGTGAGGAAATAGGTAAGTTAATTAGCCTGATTTTAGCAATCATGTTGCAATGTGTAGGTATATTAAACCTCACATCATACACTTTGAATAGATATTATTTTTATTTGCCAATTATACTTCAGTAAAGCTAAAAAATAGACACTCATACAAATGCAGAATGACAGTATGTCAGCAATTTATTAAATCACTTAATTAACAGTAAAACAAGAAAGATGATAAAACTAATACAGAAATATCAAGAGCAGTTGAAAACTGTATTTACATGATTTTTGTCATAATAAATGATTATTATTGTTACAATAAGATGTTCAAGTTGGATATTATAATAGTTAATATCATACCAGACAATAAAAGTATAACTTTTGAGTTACTTTTTCTAATTGGCAACAATCTGCAAGTTTACTGCAGTTCCAAGTAGCAGTGAGGGGAAGATACATTGTCTTAGAGCTATGCTTCTCAAAGGGTGGCCCCTGGGTCCCTGGGAGTCCTCAGGACCTTCCAAAAGAACTGTAAGATCAAAATCATTTTCTTAACAATACTAGGATGATACTTTCCTATGTGTTGTCACTCATTCATGATTGGTGTTTTGAACGTAAAAACAGGAGAATGCAGCTGTCTTCTCTTAAGCCAGTTATTAATGAGACTTGCAAAAATGTAAACCAATATTATCCTTTCACTAATTTCGTACTTGTTGTGAGAAACATGTTTCCCTTTTAAAAATATAACATTTAAGGTCGTAGATCCGGCCGCTAAGGTCAGACCAAGATGCCTGCTCCTTCCTGCTCTCTGTGGAAAGTCAGGTGTGTGCCACATGCTCTTAGCGCTGTGACCTCCGAGTCCTGACAAATCTGTAAGGAGGATGCTGGGACAACACGGAAGCTGGGAAATGGAACTGGTGACATTCGGAGATATTACCATAAAATTTACTGCAGAGGAGTAGGAATGCCTGGACCCTGCTCAGCGGAATTTGTATAGAGATGTGATGTTAGAGAACCTCAGAAACCTGGTCTCTGTGGTTCTCACTGTTGTTTTTCTGACTCCGGCCAGTTCGAACCCTCCAGCTTGCATGTATGTGGCCAGCGCTGTAACGACTGTGTTATAGGCACCCCTTCAATGATTTTTTCATCCTGTCTAGCACTACCTATTGAGGGAAGCAAATACCAATCTTCTCAAAGCCCCAGAGAAACCCAGGACTTTGGGTATATAACTGGATTAAATATTCCATCAAATGATTCTGAAGACCAGAGATTTAAAATTGAAGAGCATATTTATGAATATCATCAGTTTGATGAGTTCTTCATTCAAACTTTATTACTGCCACACCAACGGATATTACCTTCGCATGCTGAAATCTACAACTGGGATGAGTACAGTAAGATGTTTATCCAGTCATCATTGTTTATTGAAAGTCAGGGCAGGAACAATTGGAAGAAACATGATGTATCCAGAAAAATAGACCTTATCCAGAATTTTACCTTAAATAACTACTTAGATATTTCTGTGGATGAGAGAAATTATGAATGCAATAAACCAGAAAAGACCATGAATCAAATCTCATGTTCTAAGCAGTATTTGAAAGCTAAATATCCAGAGATTGAATACACATGTAAAAAATGTGAGAAAGTCCTTCAACAATGTTTAAAGCTTATTAGCCATGATGATATCCATAATGAAGAGTATTCTTATAAGTGTACTGAACGTGTAGAAGCTTTTCTCCAGTCAGAGGAAGATTCTACAATTCAGGAAGTTGATATTGGAGAATCCTCATACAGAAACAATAAATGTGAGAATGTCTTTAGTCAGTCATGGAATCTGAGAAAGAACATAATTCATAGTCAAGAAAAACC
>CAUYRH010154156.1:0-20213 GCA_963574655.1 Perodicticus potto
CTCCGCCTCCCAAGTAGCTGGGACCACAGGCGCCCGCCACAACGCCTGGCCATTTTTTGGTTGCAGCCGTCATTGTTGTTTGGCGGGCCCAGGCTGGATTCGAACCCGCCAGCTCAGGTGTACGTGGCTGGCGCCTTAGCCCAGTGAGCCACAGGCGCTGAGCCATATTGCTGTGATTTTTAAATAGATTTACCCGGTCTAACAGAGACTCCAAAGTTACACTCCCTGGTTATTATAGTATTTCTCTCATGATTGCTATATTTTCATTCTTGAAGTTAGAACAATTATTTTTCCTTATACATAAATATTAAAATATTTTTAAATTAGCTGCACATATTTTTGACACAGGAAGATATTCACACTGTAGTGCTGGGTGAAAAGAATTTATAGAATAATATAAATAGTTGATCTCATATGCATTTGTTTTTGCCTATTAGAAAATACAATAGATTAGTCATCAGAGAATATAAACAGTGGTTATTTCTCAGAGGGGAAGATTATGGGAGTTTTTCTCCACTTTTCTTTTAATAAATTCATGCATATTGTTCAATTAACTACATAATTGAAGACATTTATATTTTAAACTTTAAGTAAATGTAAAAAGAATAAACCTAAAGTTTGTACCACTTCTTTCTTGCTAATGTTTTCATTTTTTTAACTGACAAATGAAAAGTTGGAAATCTGTATTGAGAATAACATGCCGCTGTGCTAGATGTCTACCTTATGGGCTGATTCAATAAAGCTGATTAACATATCCTTATTTTTTGTAGTGAAATCATTTAAAATATGTTCCCTTAGTAATTTTTAAGGCTATGATACGTTAATCTCTTTTTTTAAAAAAAGTCAGTTTAGAAGTATGAGTTTTGCCTATACACAGAAGACTTCTGGAAACCCAGGGATGTCAAGGGTAATAAAACTCTGTCCCTGAGAACAATGCCTTCTTTTCAAGGCCCTTAAAATGGAACTTGGTAATGTATTTGTCTGACTTAATTACTTCATTCCTTCTGCCTGTAGGCAGTTACCTGCAATGCTCTTCTCTGAAGAAGAAAAATATTTTCCGCTTCTAATTGCCTATGATTGCTCATTCACCCTGCAAGCTGCGTCCAGCCTTGCCTGCCCTCTCACTGCACTTGGCCCCAGCAGAACTCCTCTAGCACTGTCTTCAAAAGCCTAGTGACATATTCAACACAATGGGCTCATTTGCCCTCCCCCTTTAAAAATAAGCTGCTTGGCTGGGAGTGATGACTCATGCCTGTAATACTAGCATTTGGGGAGGCCAGGGCAGGAGGATAACTTGAGGCCAAGAGTTCGAAACTGGGCATCAGAGTGAAGCCCCCATCTCTACAAAAAATAAGAAAAATTAGCTGGGCATGGTGGTGTGCGCCTATAGTCCCAGCACCTCTGGCAGCTGAGGTGGGAGGAGCCATTGAGAATAGAAGTTCCAGGCTGCAGCAAAATATGATGATGCCACTGCACTGCAGCCTAGGCAACAGAGCAAGACTCTCTCTTCCTGTCTTTCTTTCCTTCCTTCCTTCCTTCCTTCCTTTTCCTTTCTTCCTTCCTTCCCTCCATTCCTCCCTCCCTCCCATCTTCCTTCCTTCCTTCCGTCCTTCCTTCCTGTCTTGCGTCCTATTTCTGAAACAGAGTCTCACTTCGCCACCCTCAGTAGAGTACCATGACATCATAGCTCACAGCAACCTCAAACTCTCGAGCTCAAGTGATTCTCCTGCCTCAGCCTCCCGAGTAGCTCAGACTCTGGGGGCCCACCACAATGCCCGGCTATGTTTAGAGACGGGGTCTCATTCTCTTATTCAGGCTAGTCTGGAACTCCCACCTCGGCCTCTCAGAGTGTTAGTATTACAGGCCTGAGCCACTGCACCGGGCCAAGACTCTGTTTCTAAAAGAAAAAATTAAAACAAACAAACAACTTAAAAAATAGCACTCCTTGAGGAGCAGACTTGGGCTCTTGGCTTGGACACTTTGCACCCTCTCACCCCACACAACACGCTGGCCGTGTGGCCAGCTCAGTGCCGGTGCACTAGGTTGATGAATCGATCCAGCAGTCAACCTTTCTCAGCCACCCACAGTCAGCCTAGTTACTTGTTACTAGAAGGTGAGGGATCCCAGGAGGGAGAAGGAGACTTAGACTCAGTAAGGCTAGAAACACGGAGAGCTGAAATCACCCTTTGAAATGCCCCAAATCTCCCTTGAAGTTTAGCACACGTGATTTTGTGACTAAAGTCCAATTTTCCAGTGTAAGGATATAAATGTATAAAGTATAGAATAACACAGAGTATCTTATAGAAAACATGAAAGTGTCACCTAGCACCCCACAGCAAAGCACATTGTGCATGGTTACACTTGGGAAAGGGAAACGTGACTCCGCTGTTGCAAACCCTACACCCTTGTAGCACCTTGAGCCACCTGCTGTTATGGCACATGTCACACTGTTGTATCATTGTCTGCATGTCTGTCACCCCCATAGGAGTTACGTCCTTCTTGTCCTGGAGAGATTAGCACAGTGCCTGCCACCGCTCAGTGAAGATCCCTGAAGCTTGCTGAGTGCTCAGTATACATCAGGCACTGTACTAGGTGTTTTCTAAGGATTTTACCCCCAGGCCATTTTTTGACTATTATTAAATTTTTGGCTTAGCAGCTGGAGACTCAAACTAAACGGCAGTCTTTATATGCAAGAGTATAAAAATGAAGTTCAAATGTAGGCTCATAGTATTACTACTTAGGAAAATAAAAATATAAGTTTGACTTCAACAACACTAAGAGGATTATTATATTAATGTCATGGAAAGATTAATTAACTTGCATAAGATGACCCAAGGAATCTGGGAAAAGTCAGAATTCAGACATAGATTTTATTAAACCTCCAAAGCCCACTCTCATGACCATCGCACGATTGTGTTTCTCCATTAAAAAGAATATGATTTAATGGTCAGGCATAGTGTCTCATGCCTATAATCCCAGTACACATCTCTTAAAAAGTTGTTTAAAACAATGTGCTTGGGCTGGGCACAGTGGCTCATGCCTGTAATTCCAGCACTCTGGGAAGCCAAGGTGCGTAGATTGCTTGAGCTCAGGAGTTTGAGACCAACCTGAGCAAGAGTGAGAGACCCCTTCTCTAAAAACAGCCAGGCATTGTGGCAGACACCTTGTAGTCCTAGCTGTTCAGGAGGCTGAGGCAAGAGGATCGCTTGAACCCAAGAGTTTGAGGTTGCTACGAGCTATGATGCCACGGCACTCTACCAAGGGTGACAAAGTGAGACTCTGTCTCAAAGGAAAAAAAATAAATTAAAAACATAAAAATTAAAAAAATAAAACAATGTGCTTGGTGATACATACTTGTAGTCCCAGCTACTTGGGAGGCTGAGGCAAGAGGATCACTTGAGCACAGGCATTTGAGTTTGCAGTGAGCTATGATCTGCACTTAAGCCTAGGTGAAAGAGAAAGACCTCATCTCAAGAAAAAAAAAAAAAAAAAGTTGGATTGAATGCACACTTAATGAGCATTTACTTAATTAATTACTTACATAATTACTTAATAGAGAAGCTGAGAGTGGGGGTACATGGCTAAAAAAGTAATGTCAAAGGTGAGCAAGTTGACTAGAGTAAGAAGATATTATTAAAGTCCAATCATAATTAAGTATAATGACAGAAAATGCAACTCAGTGAGAAGAGAGTCAACTCGAAAAAACTGATAGCTCACAATCCTTGGGTAACATATCCAGTAATTGAAATGGGTTGTTGTATACATAGAAGTAATAGCTAGTGCATGAAAAAATTACATATCTAAATGTATAAAATACTGAAGTGTATTTCAGGTGGCTGAGGAGTTTAGGTATATTTTATGTCCCGCTATGATAGGAAAATGGTGCCAATCAAGACAGAGAGGAAACATCAAGGTATGTTATTAATGTATTTCATTTTCAGGCGGAGAAGGACTCAGCCAGGAACTGGAAGTCAGAACCCTGGAGCCCTTTCTGGTTCAAACAAAACTAACTCTATGACCTTGGGCACATGGCTGAGCTCAGGTTACCCATCCATGAAGGTGGGATAAATTAAAAGGTGGCAGGGTTGTGTGTCGACAGCCACACGCTTCCTTTCTCATGTGAATCTCACGTGGTCCTATCACCAGAAGCACAGTCCACAGCAGAGCACAGTGGCAGGCGGCCCGATCTGTGCAGGTGTAATTGAGTTTCCCTGGAACAGAACGCTGACTGGCTGGCCGGCTGACGCACTTGTTAAGAAGACCCAGACACAAAGCACGGTGCACTGCGTTAGCCAGAGAAAGTGAGGACCTTTAAAACAAGCACTCATCTATGCGCGTCTTCCCCATTTGCTTAATACGGCGTATGTGGTATATATAATATTATACATAATGCACCTCAGTGCTCAGTGTGAGCAAAACTTGCAACTTCTTCGATTTCATACTTTGTGCTTGGGTGAATTGGCTAAACATAGAAAATGCTCAAAAATAGATTCCGGATCCACTTGAAAGGCACTAGAGGTTTGTACTTACCCGGGGCAGTGACTGGAATACAGAAGGCTGCTAAGGGAGATGGTTAAGGAGCAGTCAGGAGAGGGAAGGAGCTTTTCCATCCCAGGGTCAGTCCGAGGCTGGAAATCCAAGTGATGGGTGACTCTCTGTTACTGCCTCTTTCCCACCTGCAGCCTCTGTTTTTGACCACTGGACTCCTCAGCACAGCAGGAAAAAGGAAATAAAGAAAGTGGAAACCACATTGATCAATATTGCTTCTTGTCAGCAGTTGTAAGAAAACATTTAAGAAGAAAAAAATTAAAAAAGAAGTTGAAGCCTGAGCAATATAGCGAGATCTCATCTCTACAAAAAAAAAAAATCGAAATATTAACCAACGTAGGGGAAGTCATCTGTAATCCTAGCTACCCAGGAGGCTGAGGCAGGAGGATTTGAGCTCAAAAGTTGGAGGTTACTGTGAGCCACGATGATGCCACGGCTCTCTACCCAGGTGACAGAGTGAGACTCTGTCTCAAAAAAGGACAAGAAAGAATCCCGTTACCTACTCTGCTCTTGACCATACGAGCTGAGACTCTGTCTTGCAAAATGGTGAGACAAGAACATCTGTAGCCTCAGACATCAGTGGAGTTTGCTAGATGTGTTACTTTTGCCACTTTTTTAAGGCAGCCTATAAAACAGTTCTGAAAAATGGCAGGTCTTTGAAAACATACCAACGGTCCAGCACATTTGTGACCCTCCACTCTTGAGGGGCACAGCTGAGTGTGCTGGCCCTCAAGGAGGAATTTACAGGAGGAATTCTAGACATGTTCTCCTAACAGATAATGGACTCTGCTCCAGGCTGTGGATTTCCCGATCCTTTATCCACTCGGCCCCATCTTTTTATCAAGCAAGTCCCTTGTGCCAGGCAGTGTCTGCCACCACCACGCAGTGGCCTCCAAACCCATCTGGGCAGAGTAACACCTCACCAGCCGGAGAAGAGCAGAGGGGCACGCAAGATGGGCAGGGACCTCCCAAACTAGGAAATGAGACTAGAAAATGGATGCCAGCAGCTGGGACGCAAAAGGCCATGTGCGGCCAGGGCGGCCCACGCCTGTCATCCCAGCACTGTGGGAGGCTGAGGCAGAGGTCTCCCTGAAGCTGGGATTCCAGACCAGCCTGAGCAACATAGCAAGACCCCATCTCTACAAAAGGTCATCTGGATTAGTGGAAGGAGCGCTAACATGGGGACAACTCTTATTCCACCACCAATTCCCTCGCTATAACTTTGAGTACGTTAGGCCACATTTCTGCCATAACTTCTTCATCTGTAAAATCAGAGGTTCCTTTTACATTTTACTCTTACTGAATATTTTCCTAGTGTGGACTCAGAGCAAAGTTCTGTTAGTTGGTGGCAGAGATTCTAGAAAATGTATGTGAAAGCATGCAGAAGCCTATACAAAGTCACTAGTGTTATTGTTAACTATTTTGACAGTTAATGTTTCCAGAACATTCTGTGCAACCTGAAGACATAAAAAATGGACTCTGGATGGCCCAGGAGATACATATTATCCTAGCCGAGAATCAGTGAAAAACATGGCAATGACCACAAAGGACACGCTGACTAATTGTCTCGGTTTGGACATACAGATCAAGGGAAAGGAGAAAAAGATAGAGTTCAGAGGCTGTTGAAGAGAGGAGAAAAATGAAATCTCTGTTCCCTTTCAGTGGAAGAGCATGAGGCACTTCAACACTGCCCTGCAATTTCACAGACCCTGCTTAGAACTGTGCAAACTGAATTATCAAATTGTCCAGCTCCCTCACTTTCTAGGTGAAGAAACGGAGAAGCAGAAAAAAAGTTTCTGGCCAGCTGAGTGGGGCAGAGCAGGCCTAGAATTCAGTCATATCTCCTGGTTCACAACCTACAATTAGAGTTTAATACTTTTTGGCTCAGTGCCTGTAGCTCAGCGGCTAGGGTGCCAGTCAAATACACAGGAGCTGGTGGGTTCGAATGAAGTCCGGGCCTGCCAAACAACAATGACAACTACAAAAAAAAAAAAAACAGCGGGATGTTGTGGTGGGCAATTGTAGTCCCAGCCACTTGGGGGGCTCAGGCAAGAGAATCGCTTAAGCCCAAAAGTTAGAGGTTTCTGTGAGCTGTGGCACCACTGCACTCTACCAAGGATGAGATAGTGAGACTCTATCTCCAAAAACAGCTTAATACTTTTAGAGAGTTGCTTATCACTTTGTTGAGCTAAATCATTGCCTAACCCCAAATGGCAGTTATCTTTAAGTTTAAAAAAAGAGAGAAAGAGAAAACAGATTCTAAAAACTATGAGTGCAGCCACACAATCATGCAGGAGACGATGACTAAAGAAAAGTTTTATATCACTGAAGCCTCTAAAAAAATCAATTAGCGGAAAAACAGGAGGTTAACAGGAAGCTTTTGGCAGCAAGGAAGAAAAGAAAAACAGTATTCTATTTAGATGTCACCACTGAAATTTTTTAAAAAATCAAACAACAAAATGGGATGCTAAAAAGTTGGGATCCAGATTCTCTAATCCGCCACGCGTCACTTATGATGCACCTTGGATGCCTCGTGGTAACAAAAATTCAAACTGGAGAAAGAGTGCAGATGGGCAGGTGCTCAAAGGTAAACAGAAGATAAATCCAGTACCATTCCTGAAAACCAGGGGGAGGGGGACAAAGGACGGCACGCTGGCCTTGGCAATGACCCTCTGCCTGCTGGCCTAATTAGGCGGAAGAGGGAACATCCCTTCCAAGCACCTCACGAATGACCGTCATACCCCCCAGGATCCTCCTGGGAGGGGACTCTTGGAGCACAGGCCTCTGTGTCAACGTCCCAGCTCTGCCACACCAGCTGAGTGACTCTTAGGCAAATTGCTTCAGTTTTCTCACCTATGGGATGAAGGTAACAGCATTGCCTGCCTCAGATACTTCTGGTGAGGACTTTTTCAGTTAATGTGCATAAAGCTCTTAGAACAAGGCGTGACATATAGACAATATTCAGCCAGTCGTAGCGACAGTTGTTTGCTCTTGCCCAGTACTGACCATTTCTGCTCCAAACAATAACCAGTTATAGTCTTAAACTGGACTTTAATTACACCACAAGGACACAGCCCTAGCTGGACCGTACTCTGCAGTGATCATAGAAACCTGGGTTAAACTGTGAGTCCTGATTCCTCTCAGCAAAGGCCAATCATTCCTCTCACTCCGTCTTCCCGATGTGCCCAAGTGAGTGTTACCTCGCAACCGTTTGGCTGTGGGCATCTTCAGCACAGAGGAAATTATACAAAACTCTCAGTCCCAGCCACCAACTGCCTTTCTCGTTATGGTTACAAGCTCCCATTCTCTGCTGTACAAACTCCTTTTCATGTCGCCATGGCAGCTACCGCAACAACCATGGCAGAAAAAATGAGCAGTTGGATTGCTGAATCTCAGGAGTTTGAGACCAACCTGAGCAAGAGCAAGACCCTGTCTCTACTAAAAAGAGAAAAACTAGCTGGGCACCATGGCAGATGCCTGTAGTCCCAGCTACTCAGGAGGCTGAGACAGAAGGACCACTTGAGCCCAAGAGTTTGAGGTTGCTGTGAGTGATGATGCCACTGCACTCTACCCAGGGGAACAGAGTTAGGGTCTGTCTCAAAAAAAAAAAAAAAAATTGGGTGGCGCCTGTGGCTCAAAGGAGTAGGGCGCTGGCTCCATATGCTGGAGGTAGTGAGTTCAAACCCAGCCCCGGCCAAAAACTGCAAAAAAAAAAATAAAAAGAAAAAATGAATTGTCGCTAAGCCTCTCCACTCCCCTGGCTCCCCAGCAGGAAGAGAGTCCTGGAGGGAGGGCGGAGGCCTCAGAGGTTCTCTCTGGACTGGGGGGTGTGGTGGGGATGCTGAGAGGGGGCCCACTGCGCACAAGGCCCTGAGCAGAACCCCAGGAAGAAGCAGCTGGGAGCACCCAGGAGCCCTGGCTCTTGAGAACCCTAAACCCATGCTCAGAGAGAGAACCGATGGAAACTGCCACCTCATGGGACCAGGGGGACAAAGCCCAGAAGGCCTTCCCCTCTGTGTCTACGCCGTTTTCAGCCACCTGGACTCCCAGAGGCCTGGGATCCTTCAGTCAAGTCAGGCGCACGGTCCTGGGATCCACGAGGCAGGCTTCGTCCCTGCCCTCCTGGAGCTTACGAGTCTGCTTCAGGTAGTGACAAGTAAGCGGTTACAATGACAATTCCTAAGGACCACAGGAACTGGGGGGACTCACGGCAGACTTCCAGGAGGAGGTGACTGCTAAGCTGAAACTGAAAACAATAAGTGGTGTTAGCCAGCCCACAGATTTCTGTTCCTCTCTTTCTGGTTTTATGCATAACCTGCCCCTTCATATGTTATCTGGACTGAAAAGAGTTGGCAGGGCCTGTATCCTCCCCGCCCCTGAGAGGAAATTTCACCTGGGCAAGGGGCCTGGGGGACACCCCCCGTCCCTTCACTATTCAGTCATTCATTTTTTTCCCCTCCTAGCAACAGAGCAGCTGGTTCTCAGAGGCTGAAATCAGAGTGTGTTCCCTGGGCGTCTTTCTAGCCCATGGCCGCCCATTTGAACACCATGTAGTCTGACCTCATGGGGACAACAGCTGAGAAGCCTCAGTTCCCCTTCTGGCCGCCATGTGGTCACCTGTGCCTTTTGCAGCCAATCGGCTCCCTGGTGGCCCCTCACCAAAGTGTCCCACATCCCCCACGTGTGGCCACAGATGTTGCTGTTCTATTTTAGAATGTGGCACCAGGAAGTGGAAGGGGATGAGTGGGCCTCCTGGGATAGTACCCGGGGCTTGGCCCCTCCTGCCCCTTGTCTCAGGATTTGGGTTGGAGTCTTCACAACACTTTACAGCACTTTACAGTTTATAAAGCTCTTGCTGTCTCTGAGACCGAAAAGCCAGGGGCTTCGAGACCGGGAAACGAACTTCTAATGGTCGGTCACACAGCTGGCCAGCCTCAATCCGCGCTCACACCCTGCTCCCCTGGCTGTTGCCAACTGTGGTGCTCCACTTTAAAGGAAGAGACTTTAAATGCTTGTCGTTTCTAAAACAAAAGATGCATATTATGTCTACTCATATTCAATATTAAGAGCAATTTTATGTTTGCAAATCCTTAGGAGTTCGAGGTGTGAAAATAGAAAAAAAAATATAAAAATCGTAAAGAATGATAGAGAAAGAGAAATTTTTAACATTTGCTTGATGCTTAAGGAGAGTGACACCTGCTCCCTTGGATGGCACGCCATTGACACTCAATAAATATTTGTTGAATGAGTCAATACATTAAATATTTGCCACATACACACACCTTGTGAATGTAGAACCAGTAGACAGATACTTTGGCTGAGTCTCAACTATCAGGTAATGATAACAACAGGAAAAACAGGCAACAGACTTGTGAAGCAGCTGGGCACGGTGCCACGCACCTGTAGTCCCAGCTACAAGGAAGGCTGAGGCAGGAGGACTGTGTGAGCCCAGGAGTTCGAGGCTGCAGTGAGCTATGATTTCATCACACTCCTGCACTCCAGCCTGGGCAACAGAGCTAGACCCCATCTATTAAAAAAAAATGAGGGAGCGGCACCTATGGCTCAAAGGAGTAAGGCACTGGCCCCATATTCCGGAGGTGGAGGGTTCAAACCCAGTCCCGGCCAAAAACTGCAAAAAAAAAAAAAGAGGGAAAGAGAGACTTAAGAATTACAAACTCATGAAGCCACTATTTCTACTTCTGGTTTGATAGTTCATTTCCTAAAACAGTGTATTTATATTTCATTGTATACTTTGATCTGATATAATTCAAATTCAAAAGTATTTCAGTTATGCTTAGACTACCTACTTGGTATGTATGATGCAGGAAATCAAATATTCTTACTGGTTACAAATGTTTTCTTATATACTAAGGGTCACTTTTCATGTGCCCTCAATGCAGAACTTGTTAGATAAACAAAAATCACCTCCTCCTGAGGTTCATGTGTAGGCTGTCAAACAAACTTATTATATGTTCTCTCTTGCCGTCTTTAGCTCTGACAAACTTTAACAACTGTTGTGTGATTTATATGTGGTCTATATGGACATATACCGCTCATATATTCATTACAGAGATACGCGCAGAAACACAGAACATGCTTTTTATTCCTAGGATCTGTATAGTAGCTTATTCTCATATAGCTGTTGAGATGAAACACACATACCCTAAAATTTGTATAGCTTCTCAGTAGGGGAAAGCTCCAGAAACAGCATGAAAAGTCACACCAGCTGCTGAACAGGAAGCTGCCTGGGCCTTGAAACACACCACAACTGGGCTAATATCTACCGATATTATGTCATTAATAAAAATCTGTCATCTCAACCTATGCATCATTTTTTAAAATGTGCTTTTAATTTTTGTCCCCAGACTAATCTGCATCTCCAGGTCTTGTTTAATTCTGCGTAAAAAAGAGAGAAGCGATGGGTCACTCTTCCCTAGCCCACAGGCCTGGAACTCTCAGTCACTCTGTCTGATTAAGATTGCAGACGTTAGAATTACCTCAGGAAAACCCAAAGTGCGCCAGATGGAAATGTTAACACTTTACGGGTTAAAAAAAATACAAAGACAGAAAAAAACAAAAAAAAATCTGATCAGACCAGGTTTTGATGTGTGCAGTTTACTTTTTTTTTTTTTTAATTGGCAGTTAAAGCTTAACTTGTATTTAGAAAGATTTTGAAATTTGTTCCCATAATGTTTTCAATTAGAAGTTTTCTTGCATGCAATGCATCAAGGGGAAAAAAAACACTTAGAATTAGAACTAAGGTACTTCCAGAGACAAACATGATTAATAGGATAATCTTGTAGATTACAATAGTTAGAGGCAGTTCCTGCCATTCCCCACTCTCCAAGGACGGGGACTACTCACTCCAATACAAACAGCTGCACATTCCTCAATACTATTATTATCCAAAGCAGGGCCCCTTCAGCATGTTAAAATTCCGATAATATCCACATTTGGCAATTTCCTATTGTGCAACTTCAGTTTCAGAAGTTTAAGCTTCCAGTTCCATGTGATTACTTGATCAAGTTTACAAATGGAATTGATTTTCTCAAGATTAAAGGTTGCTCTGTGAGAAACCAAACAAAGAATGTCCAACGAGCCAAACAGCTTCTAAGTGGCACATTGAAAACTGAAAGGGCAGTCCTGTCATCTGCCAGTCCGTCCCCCAGCGCCTCCCTGACGGACAGGTGAATGTTTTTATTCCTGTTTTACGGGGAAGAAACAGCCACAGAGAAGCTACTAGACTTGTCCAAGGTTTAGCTGAACTGATGGTGGGTGGAGTTAGGGTTAAGAATGCCAGGTTCTGGGGCGGCACCTGTGGCTTAAAGGAGTAGGGTGCCTGCCCCATATGCCGGAGGTGGCGGGTTCAAACCCAGCCCTGGCCAAAAACTGCAAAAAAAAAAGAATGCCGGGTTCCTGGACTCTGAGTCCCATGTTCAGCCCAGCAGAAAACCAGCTGCTTCTAAGTCAACTGCTATGCTCCACCATGAGGAAAATATGAATTCTCCCTGTCTCCACAGTCCATGCAGGCTATGGTGGTATTGGTTGAAATTTAGTTAAACCTTTTTTCCCCTCTTCTGGAGAAAGAGAAAGACTTAGAAAGACCCTTTGTAAACCTCTGGACAAACAAAATCCCCCCTTCCAAAGGTCCCACTCAGCTTCCCATGTTAACTTCTTCTCCTCCTTAATAACATCTTGGGGATACATCAAACTGATCCGCACTTTCTCAGACACCACCTCAGTTAATATGTTGGATTCTTTGCTGTTGTAGCTTTTCTCCCAGGAGTTTTTAGCCGTCACATTCCTCCACAAATTGTCTTGGATGGCCAAGACACAAAGTTCACCCTCAGGAAAATGGTGACCCGGAGGAAGTTTTCCCTGCTTCTTCCTGATTGCCTCACTTCCCCCTCAAAAGTTGGAGAAAACCATCCCCACAAGAAAATCAGCATCTTGGATCACTTTTTCTAGTCAAACCAGAAAAATACACAACTGTTCATATTAAGACCGAATAACTGATGACGCCTTCTAGTGCTCCTAGGCATTTGACAGTTACAAGACCCAAGGTGTCAAGATGTTTCCCCAGGGAGACTTCGGGTGTCACAGGTGGAGGGAGATTTTAATGGTGTCATACAAGGGACTAGGTGGGGAGGGTCCCTGAAATCATCCCATATGCCAGAGGCTGCTAAACTTTAAGGTGTATTGAAGTTACCTGGAGAGCCCCTTATAACTGATTGCTGGCCCCACCCCCTGATTCAGCAGGTGTGGGATCCAGGAATTTGCACATTTAACAGCCTCCGCTGATTCAGCACTGCAGGACTCATAGTAGAAGATGGGCCCAGCCAGAGCTACTCAAGACGCCCAGAATCAAAAAAATGAAACTTCTCTTGAAGAAAGCTGTGTAGTACCCCAATCTCAGAAGGTGAAATGAGGCTGAGTGGGTAGAATGGAAATTTTGGCCAAGTGGCCTTGTTTTGCAATTCTTTCCGACCAAGGCCAACCAGAAAAGGAGTCTCCTGAGCTGGGGGCACTTTATCAAGGACACCTTTTCAGAGTGTTTGGATTTGAGGATTGTTAGCCAGCACTCTAATTGACCTCAGCTGTCACAATAGTACACAAAGAGATGTCGCTCAGTACCCAGGGACCAACCATCGGGGGTTTGTAGATCAATATCCACACCTTGAACTACATACACTTGAAAGCAAATTAAAAGCCAGTACAGACCTCACAGTGTACAAACCAAGGTGTGAGCAGTGATTTGCAAAAATTCTTTAATTAGAGTCAATAGGAAATGTCTTTCTCTTTTTTTTTTTCCATTCCGCCTAGCGTGCTAGTGATTTCACTTTTCTTTTAGAAATCACAGATGTTGTTTAGAGGAATGATAAATACTGACCATCTAAAAATCTGAACTTTTAGAAATGTATGCAAATTGGAACCTAGTATGATATCGAAAATATATGCGTCAACTTTTGTGCCCACAACACCTAAATAGAGAAAGTGGTTACTAAATCTAATCAACATATATGTTAGTGATGTCCATATTATGAGGGGGTATGAGAGAGAAAGAAACTGAGAGCCAGTAAGTCCCCAAATTGCCTCTTTACCTCGCCATTTTTTTTGTGAAAAAATACAGACTACTATTCCCATTCTGTACAGAGAAAAAACAAAGCCAAAACGCAAGCTATACTTTCAATGCCTAGAGTATGTCTTTTGCTACAGAATACATATAAATCAATTTTTTGACCCCATGGAGGTGGATAGCACACCAAAGGTGTTTCAGATTTGGAAAAGCAAAGCTTCTCTCAGCTCGTTTCTCTTTAAAAGAAAACTTCCTAAGGAACACGGAAGTCGGAAGTCGGGCTTGGCTCTGACTTCTATTTAAATACACATGTAGGCTTTTGAATGGATATAAACATCTTCTTTGCATTTTGTTTTTCTCTTTTATTCTAGCTACCTCCACCATCATTTCAGGCTTTCCAGGGCCAAGTTGCAGGCAATCATTTGCTAAGTCAGCTAAAAGGCTTTTAGGTTAAGTGGCCTTTTAGGCTAGAATAGTCTGCAGTGGTTTCCCAGTACAATCTGGAAGAAGGAAAGACAACACGTCACTTTTCTAAAAGTTGGTATTTCTGTTTCCAGAACTCAAGTGTATTTTAGGTACCTCAAACCATGAATATCCTAAAACTATTAAAAAAAAAATGGGTGGAAAATTAGATTAATTCCTTTTTTATGTATTGTTCATATTTTGTAAAATGAATAACTTCCCTTTTCTAAGATGGAAAGTATGCAAAAATGGGACATTAATGTGTTTGGGGTTAAAATGTTAAAGTTTCCTGAATCTATTTAGATGAACAAATAAGAGTCATAAATTACCACCACCAAGTCATGCTTTAAAAAAATCCACAAACGGAAACTTCTCTTCCTCATCAACTTCTAATCTAATATTCATTTCTTTTCAGAGAGGTGGGAAACAGGGAAGAACAAAGACTTACAATTCTGGTCTCCCAGAAGTGGTCACGCAATGATTTAATAGCATTCAGGAAACTGAAACCCATTTAACCAAAAAGGAAGACCCACTGCATGCCCCAAACTATGTTAAGTAAGATGAGAAATTCAAAGCTGTTTAAAGGGACAAAATTAACAGAAATGCCAAGATTGGAGAACGGTGCAAGATGGTATTTAGTTATGTACTACATTGTGAGATGTTATTATAAGGGAGAAAATGAAAGTTTAATCTTATAAAAATTCCAGATTCCATATTAGAATCCCGATTCAGATTTCTTCTCTTTTACTTGGCTGAGATGAATGGAAAATAGAATCACAGTGTGGAAAGGAAATAGATTTGACATCCCAGGGACTAGATAAGTGGACTTAACTTCTGTAAGCCTCAGTATTTTGACCCATAAAATCGAGATCAGAATACCACCTCACAGCGTTGTAAGGATTAAAGAACCCAGCTAAACGTCATAGTATGTGGTTCATGTTAGAACACAGAGGAAGCCATAGCTATTGTCATTATTGAATGTGATCCAACCTCCTCACCACTTGGCTTAATTTGCTTTGGGCAGAGAGTATTTTACTCTCCAGCCACTGCCGTGGGTATTTCTCCAGTCTTTCCATTTTGAACACACATTGAATTTTTGAAAGAAGAATAACCTCTTTCAATGAAACAGGTTGCCTGAATTCTCAAGGTATTCATATATCTCCTCCCATTACACTCTTCACAAACCTGGAGAGAGAAGTCCAGCGTTTGTCTTCTCATCTGTAACATGGGAACAGTGAGGCACGGAGAAGTTTGGGAACTTGCCTAAGATCACAGAATGAGACTTTAGCAGAGCCTGGATAACAACCCAGTTGATACCCACAGCTTTGTGTGATTTTCCCCCAAAATGTTGCACCTAGAGCTTATTGCAGTATTTCACTACTTTGCCTGGGAACCCTCAAGATCATAGCCTAATGTTACATGGAACATAGAGAAATAGCTGGCATGGCATTCATTTGCTTGTCCCCGCAATAAATATTTATTGGGTGCTAACTGTGTGCAAGCACTCTTTTAGGTACTAAAACCAAAAGAAAACGAAAGAGATGATAATTTCATTCTACTGGGGAAGAAAGATCATAACCAAAATGTTTGGGCTCTTAGATATTGATAGTGGGGGAGAAAAAGCAAAGAAGAAGGGTGGAAAGTGTCTCCTTTTCCACTGGGAGGGAATTGGTGTTGGCGCTGGTAAGCTTGTGCTAGGGAGTGGGGTGCTGCAATATTAGATGGGGTGGCCAGGAAGATGGCAGGGAGAAGGTGACCCTGAGTCAAGGCTGCAGCAGGTGAGGAACTAGAATTTGACCTGTCTATAGGCAGCAACCACAAGCTCAAAGGCCCAGAGTTGGCCTTGAACTTGGACTGATGGAGAAAAAGCAGGTGGGCCAGGGTGACTCAGCTGAGTGGGTTAAAGAAAGGAATAGGAGACAAAGTTTGAGTAGGGGGTGGGACCAAGAGCCAGATCAGGTGGGTCTTATAGAACCATCCGAAGAACTTGCTTTTTCCCTGAGTAAACTGCAGAGCCCCCACAGGGTTTGGAGTGTAGAGTGTAAAATTATTTTAAGAGCTGCTCCCTTGAGCATTAAGACTCCACAGGGTGGGGCAGGGTGGGAGCAGGGCAACAGTGAAGAGCCCACTGCAATAATCCAGGTGCTAGGTAGTGTTGAGTTGTACCCTTGCCTCACATCTATTCCATGTGAACCATGGATAACTCAGAGAGGGTGTTAATGACATCAAGACCAGGCAACTGGCTCGGTGCCTGTGGCTCAAGCGGCTAACGCGCCAGCCCCGTACACCTGAGCTGGCGGCTTCGAATCCAGACGGGCCTGCCAAACAACAATGACAGCTGCAACCAAAACATAGTTGGGCATTGCGGCAGGCGCCTATAGTTCCAGCTACTTGGGAGGCGGAGGCAGGAGACTCGCTTGAGCCCAGTTTGAGGTTGCTGTGAGCTGTGATGCCACTGCACTCTACCCAGGGTGACAGCTTGAAGCTCTGTCTCAAAACAAACAAACAAACAAAAAAACCCAGGGAACTTTGTGAGTATCCTTTGGGCCAGTGAGTGGTTTGGAAGGCCACTGAGGTTCCAGACCTTTGGAAGCCCTACAATTCAGTACTCCTACAGCAAATCCTTGTTTTAAAACACCACAGTGTTTTGCTTAGGGCTGGGCCAGCATCAGCTCGAGGCTGAAATACTGGCTCTCTGTACTGATCAGAAGGTTGAGTTGATAGCAGTACCCACCTGCAACTTTTTTCAGTAGGGAAATGAGTGAATCCTTAACTACTACTAATAATAGGGCTTATTTAGTAGATCTAATCTCTCAAAACACTGCAGGAAACAGTTAATACATTCAGTCCTTGGTAGTAAAATAGTAACTATTGAAGAAGCTGATGACAACAGATCTTACCCTACTCTCACCCAGGCATCTCCATTCTTGGTTCCCTGGAAGGGCAGGGGCAGACGTGTGCAGGGCCCAGCACAAATCTCTCTGCGCATCAAGTACACACCTTCTGAGAAGGAGACGGTGTGGTCAATAGACAGTGAGTTGCTAGCCAGAAAATGTCACTCTGGGGAAGGATCACCCTAGCTCTAGGCATCTACGTCCATGACAATGTGGGTGGTTTCTATTCACGGAGAACCGAGAAGAAATGATGTCATTTAACATCTGGTCAGTAATTGAAGTAAACATCCCAGCACTTCATTCTTTTGAACACCTAGAAAATGCAATAAATCCTTTCACCCTTGGCTTTAGAATAAAACAGTAAATACATCTTGCAGGCTAACCATATGTAACCTTTCACCAGACTCTGAGTTTAGAAACATACTATAAACCCTGGCATTTGCTGAACATATTTAGATAGGTTGTATCAAGTCATGACCCCTGATATAGACTATACTATACTATATCTCAAGGTCTTGGGGGAACATAAGTCATAGCTCAGCTGTAGTCCTTTTCCTAAGACCAAAAAGTATGTGGAAATACTTTGTTTTGTTTTTATCAATCTCTGGAGCTCACGTGATGTATTTCAAGAGCCAGCCATACTCTGGGGCTTATCGTCTTGGCAAAAAAAGCAACTGTCAGGAGGTCTCCCCTGCCGCCTCGCCGAGACCTTCCATTCCCAGACCAAGTCTCATTCCTTTAGCCTTACAGCTTTGTCCTCTAAGAAAGTGCAACACACTGGGAAGACTGTCACCTAAGTTACTCTCAGATTTACTTTGAAGGATTGAGTTGAGATCAACTTTTGATTAGAAGAGGTGGGCCAAGGAGAACACAGGCCCTTGGGAGCAAAGAGCTGTGACTGAATGGGGAGCATCTGGGCACCCGAGGCTGGAAGCCCCAAAGCCAGACGGTCCCGTCTTACCAGCCTTTCCCAGGCAAAGTCCCACAAAACAGCACAGGCATCACAATTCCCCCTGTGGCTTCTTAAAGAACCCTATTTTCCTCGCTATATATAAATTTGAATATTGCCTTTTTATTTACCTAAGCACGCATTCTCTCAGCCCTTTTCTTGCTGCCTTCTTGGTTGTTATATGACCATCATCAGAGAGTGGAATAACGGATCTCAGAATCTTAGGGGAGACTTAGTCCAAATTTCTACCCCAAATAGAGGCTCTCTGCAGGATACTCCCCACTGGTGGCTACTCTGGGTATCTCAGCCTTGCCAGGAACAAGGACCCCAGGTGCTTCATCAATCAATGTGTTAAGTAAAGGACTGTTATATTTTAGGAAGTTCTTTTTGAGTTAATAAAATCAAATTCTATCCCTCGGAACTTCCATCTATCACTTCTAGTCTCCCACAATTGCTTCCATTAGTGGACCTCAAAGTCTAAATTCAAAGATTCTCACTCAATCATCCAAGTCCTCCGCTTTATCATTTCTTTTACTGGTCTAGTTGCATAAAAAAAAAAAAAAAAACAAATACCTATGAAATCTTGGTGCCTGTACATTTGACAAGCCCATGCCTATTTCAAAAGAAAAGGAAAGGTGGAGTATCCTAAGCTATAGTTTGCAGAGCAGACTTTAGGATGATTCTGATACTGCACTCGGCATATGACATTCTCCCCACAGATAGGCTCAGTGCTTAACAGATTCAATCCCCACCATCTAATAACTATCACATTTTCTAAGAGCTCTTAATATAGTACTTAAAATTAGTCCATATTGAAAATTTTGACACAAAACCTCAAAGGAAATAGCTTCCTACCCAAACTAACTACAAAATAGGGGGGAACGGTAAAAGTTTCTGTACTAGACTATACCCAAACCTGCCTACTGTATTTAACTGGGCTCTTCCTGACATCTAGTGGTGAAATCTGGAAGAGTTTCCCCTTCACTAAAAGCTACTGAAGTGGTGGGGGGTGGGGAGGGGAATCTTAATCCTATTTGATATTTGCTCTTTGAATATTTTACTTTGTAAAAGTATAAATTGAATTCATCTTCCAACCCATTATAATTATAAGCTCATCTTGATTTTAGGTATCTTTCTTGCTGTATACCTTTTAAATTTGGACTCACTTTGAAATCACTCACATCTCTCTTTTCACAGATGTCAGAAAGAAACACCACCCGTCTTTAGAAAAAAATAACATTTTGGTTGAGCATAAATAACTACATTTTGATATAGAAGCATACCATTAAAATGTTTTGCATAAATGTACTCATCTTCAAATGTGGTTTTAAGACTTTCAATTCCCATGAAATCAGAGTCATTTATAGTTAACCTTGAATGTATTGTTACTCACAATTAGAAGTAGATAAATTTCACAGGCAGAGAAGCTGACAAGCCTTTAAGACTTCACACTTAGTTTTGCAGGAAGAGCTGAAGTTAATTAGAAGTGATTATACATACATCGCATGTGTGTGTGCATTTGTGTTGCTGCACACAGACACCACAAAGGCCTTAGGAAGGTGGCTTTTTTTTTATGTTATAAAAATAAACATAATCTCCTTCCCATGTGTTGCTATAAGCCCAGTAAATCTAGGAGGCTCAGCAGGGTTGAACAAGGTCATTTCTTGTCAGGACTCCAAGGGGGAGCAGGAAGCAACCTTGTGCCTCAGATGCTGGCATCTTAATCCCTGCTCAGCACGAGCTTCCCAGGCATGTGGGAAGGTTGTGCCAGTGCGACACACTGGCAGGCCGAGGCTCTGATGCCAGCCACGTACAGTATCAGCCCTGCCGCTCTCTACCTACAGCGCCCCTGTAAAACAAAAATACACCCTCACCCTTGCAATAAAGACAGAATTCCAACCCAGTCTGCTCACATCCTGGTTCTGGTAAACAGGAAAGGAGTTGTGAAAAGATACTTCTAATCACTACCTCAAAATCAAGGAGGCTTTATTGCTTGGTTGTGGGTTTTTGTTGAATTTAAATATACCGTATTAAATGAATATATATAAATAAATGTAAATATATTATGTTGTTGAATTTAATGTACATTTTAAACAACTGGATAAATATATATGTAAATTCAACAAAACCCAAAACTGCCCCAGCCAGCGGGGGGTTCAACAAGGGCCCGAGGGGAAGTCAACCTGGATGAGAGACAAACCAGACACAGAGAAGGAGACCAAGTCTATAATCTGATCAAGGTCTCAAATTTTATTTTTTACAACGCAGCTTATATAGGGTTTAG
>CAUYRH010154159.1:0-13235 GCA_963574655.1 Perodicticus potto
GAGGCATAACCTGCAAATATTTTCTCCCATTCTGAGGGCTGTCTGCTTGCTATACTTACTGTGTTCTTGGCCATGCAGAAGCTTTTCAGTTTCATCAGATCCCAGTGTATTTTTAATACTGCTTCAATTGCCTGGGGGATCCTCCTCATAAAGTATTCGCCCAGGCCAATTGTTTCAAGAGTTTTCCCTGCACTTTCTTCTAGTATTTTTATAGTTTCATGTCTTAAGTTTAAATCTTTAATCCAGTGTGAGTCTTTCTTTGTTAGTGGTGAAAGGTGTGGGTTCAATTTCAGTCTTCTACAGCATTATTTTTTTTATTTCAGATTAATATGAGGGTACAAATGTTTAAGTTACATTGTTTTCATCTCTAAGGTAAAGTTCAAATTCAAGTTGTAGTTGAGCCCTTCTCCCATTACCAACCTCAGGAAATGCAAGCTCCATCCCATTGGCCCAATCCTGCCCCAAATATGTTTTTTTTGCCCAGGAAATTCTGTACTATTTGGTTTACTTCAGAAGAACAAAACTTTTTTACTCTTTACTGCCTTCTATATGCGCCATTTGTGCGTTCTCTTACTTGCCCACAATGCCTGTGTGCATTTAAGTTTGCCACTTCTATTTATATATAGAACTCCCCTGTTAGACTGGGGGCTTTGACATATTGATAGTAAGGAGCTTCACCATATTTAGGTTTTATGTTCTAAGTAACCAACACAGTGAAGGAATTTCAGTAGATAGACAAGAGATTTTTTATGTGAATTTTTAAATAATTTATCAGAACCTTCAATTTTATTTATTATTTCAGTTATTATAGGTCTGCTAGCTTTGAACTGTCCTCTCTAAAATCCATCTCGTTGCATATCCTGATAATGACTAATGCATTTCAACCACGGCTCACTGTGGTTAAGTTAAAAATATTTAGTATATGAGTACCGGAAAAAGCTCAATTCAGAGATCATAGTTCACGTCAAACCATTTCCAGAGACTGGAAATGTGTTCTAAACCAGGATGGTCTTTTATTCATTGGACAGGGGCCATATAATTTATTTCCATTGTAGCAAAAGAACAAAATGGGTTGACTACCTCTCTTTGAACCTCTCGTGAGTATATGTGTGTTTATGAATGGCTGTATATGCATGTGTGTATATTTATACACATGTGTTTGTGAGTGTTACTAAAATTGTGGGAAATGTTGTCCTGAATGATGTTGAGACTATTATCTGGAGAATGGAATCTTGGGGTAGGAAAATGATGATGGTCAAAAAGTACTTTTATTTCTTACTTTATTTGTATTGTACTTTCTTCTTCACAAAGCTATTGATGTTTACCTAGTCTAAAGACAAAAATAGTTAATAAAAACAATATTTTCCCCCATATTAATATCTAGAAAGTCTCTCCATCCCATTTTAGCCCCATGAACCTTGAAAGAGGCTAGTGTCAGAATTTACTAGAAGTCTTTAGGGTTAGAACAGTAGGCAATGCTAAAAAGGAACATCTTTTTAAATTATTTTTTGAGATGAGGTCTCTCTCCTTTGCCCAGGTTAAAGTGTCATGGCATCAGCCTAGCTTAACACAACCTCAAACTCCTGGGATCAAATGATCTTCCTGCTTTAGCCTTCCAAGTAGCTGAGACTATAGATGCCCATCCCAACACCCAATTAATTTTTCTATTTTTAGTAGAGATGAGGCCTCACTCTTGCTCTGGCTGTTCTCAAACTCCTGAGTTCAAGCAATCTGTCCACCTCAGCCTCTCAGAGTGCTAGGATTATAAGCACCAGCCACCATGCCCAGCCAGAAACATCTTTTTTTTTTTTTCTGGCTGCAAAGATGACCCTCCTGACAATTCAGGACTACCATTTATTTTTTACATTCCATACTCTTCCATTTTCACAAAAACTAAAATGCTCTTATATTTAAATAAATAATTTTTTTTGAGACAGAGTCTCACTATGTTGCCCTCGATAGAGTGCCATGGCGCCACAGTTCACAGAAACCACAAACTCTTGGGCCCAAGCAATTCTCTTGCCTCAGCCTCCCAAGTAGCTAGGACTACAGGCGCCTACCACAATGCCCAGCTATTTTTTGTTGCAGTTGTCATCGTTGGTTAGCTGGCTCGGGCCAGGTTCGAACCTCCAACTTTGTTGGTGTCATCGTTGGTTAGCTGGCACCGTAACCACTGTGCTACGGGTGCTGAGCCTAAATAAATAATTTTAATAGTTAAAGAAACACTCATGTGTCCTATATCAATGACTGGATGCAATCTCTGTCCCATTTTTAGCACCACACACAATATTAAAGCGTACTAGCAGATGCTGATATTAGCATGATGCACAATGCTGCCTCTGTGAACTTCTTTGCTGTTTCTACACAAGAGCTGTGCTCCTGTTTGCAGGGAAAACCCACTCAGGCTTCTAGAGTTTGGTGTTTTTTAACTAGATCATAACTGTGTACATTACTGCATTAATGGGGTACAATGTGCTGATTTTATATACCATTTGGAATATTTACATCTAACTGGTTAACATAGCATTCGCTTCACTTTTTTAGTTATTGTGATTAGACATTTATTCTCTACTATTAATATATTTGACATGTCCCCTTGCAATATGCACAGTAGGTGAGGTCCCAATCAGTTCCACCAATTACGCTCCCGCCACCCATTCCGTCACTCAACCAAGACTTGTATTTTCAATAAATAAAAGCTTGTTGAAGTCATTTAGAAAAGAAAGGCGAAAAAGAAACTTGATACCAATAATCATGTGAATGTAATTAAGTGTGTGGATTTCAAACGTGAAATGTTGTAAGGTTCTATTTTTCCTTTCCTCTCTGTCTGCTCTTGAGAGAGACTTTTTAATGTAGTCACTAATATCCCAGGAATTTATCTCTGCTAATTTCCTGTTGAATGGGCTCTACCAACTCCACACTTGATGCTTTTGGTTTTATTTAATCTTTCCACTAAACTCCAAAGGTAAAAGATATTTTACTCCAAAGAAATACAGAGTGATCCTTTTGGTAAGTAGCACATCGGCATGGCATACTTTTAGACGCCCAGTAGGAGAACACAGGCACAAGACCTATTAGACGCTTCCCTGTCCATTTCCATAAATCATCCTCTTCCAGCCCATTAGCCTTTGTGATCAGATCCAGGGATGCTTGCATTTGGAAAGAAACATATTTGCATAGGTCTACAAATGCAGGGCCTATAAAGCAAGCCACATATTGGAAAGAATACCACTCACAATAATGTGGGAGAGTTGTTCAAATCAAGTTGAGTCCACCAGGGTTTCTAAGTCAGCCTAGGTCCAGTTCTGCCATGAGTATTGAGACTGTGTGTCTTGTAACTTCTGTTTCCAGTACCACCACTCACTCAGCACTGTCTGCAGCTAACACGGCCGGGGGGAGAAGGGGTAGAGCAATGAGTAGGGGGCCTCTCCCAACAAGGTAGCCCACGGTAGCCTGGAAGGCCCACATTTGCTCAACTGGAAGATACTCTAGATTTCATTCTCCTTCTCTTTGCTGAAATGGAATGAGCTCTCAGCATGCCCAGGGAGCACAGTGTGGTTTAAAATGAAGTGACTGCATACCCTGCTATCCATGAACATTCATGCAGTGGCAAGTTAGGAGTGAGACCTTCAGATGAGGGGCAGGCTTGGCCTTGGGACTCCTGGCTTGCCATCTCTGTTCGCCCTTTGTTTCCCACTGCTGGTGTGAAGGGTGACTCTAACTTCCAAGTGTGAAAGCTGAAACATATCGTGGTCGGAGCTATCGTGTGTGCTCACTCTGCCTGGGCACCCGACACACACTCACGCCAGCAGAGGAAGCAGCAGAGGAAGCAGAGCTGTGCAGAGTGTGGTAGACTCAGGGGCCATCAAGCAGACGGGCCATGCACAGCAGAGCACAGGCTACGGGAGACCTGACACTGGCAGCCCCCAACTCACACAGCTCCTGTCCTAACAGTCAAGTGTGAACAAGGAGTTCATCTTCCAAACCCACAGGATCTCTCATGTGAATCCATTCAGGGGCTTTGGATCCCAGCCCTTTACTCAATCTCCTTACACAATCACCAAGTCTTGCTAGTTCCATCTCCTTAGCTATCCCCTTAGCTACCTCATACCCCTACCATAAATTCAAGCTGCCACCATCTCTTACGTAAACCATTGCAATAGCCTTTCCATAGGTCTTTTTGCCTCTGCTTTTCAGCACTCCAGTCTTCCCTGCAGGGTACAATCTGCACCTAAGCATCGTGAAATCCAAGCCCCTCAGTATGCATCTAGAATGGCCCAGGCTTTGTCCACCCAGCAGGTCCATCCAAGGCTACCATCCCTCTCTACACAGTGCTCTGAGTTTCCTGCTTGCCCTCAGCTCTGAGCATCTGCCTGGGTTCTTCCCACTGACCACATAGGTCTTCTCTTACCCAACACACTGTCTCTGCAGGCAAGTCACTCTCTATTCCACCTAACATAACTCCAGGCCTTGGAGGCTCCCAGGCTGTTTGCTTCTGTACCATCCCCACATAATACACATCACCTTTTATTCTATCACTGATTTCATATTCTGCCTTTCCCTGGAGAGTGTGAGCTCTGGGAAGGAAAAGACAACACCTGCACCCAGGGAAATGCCCCATCCAGAGTTTATACCTCTGGACTGTGGTTACCAATGAATCCCCTGGCTGCAGACTAGTAATGGAGGAGGTAAGTAGCAGGCAAGGGAGCAAAGCTTCATCTGTATTTACAGCTGCTCTCCTGTACAGCTCTCCTGTCACATCAGCTGTGGCATTAGATTCTCATAAGAACCCAAGCCCTACCATAGACTACATGTGTGAGGGATCCTGGCTGTGCACTCCTTATGAGAATGTAATACCTCTGTTTTCTAATCCATGGAAAAATTGTCTTCCATGAAACTGGTCCCTGGGGCAAAAAGGTTGGGGACCACCAGCCACTAGAGTATCAGTTGACAACTGCAAGAAAAAAATGACCCCAAATTAATGTTCTTCCCTCTGTAACACAATCCCCCTCTGGTCAATCAAACTGCTATTTCTGGATTTTACGTTTTTTATTATAGTTTTTTTCAATTTTGACCCTAAAATATATTACTTCAGACTGTTAAAATGTATGACCTGGACAGATTTGAAGAACATACTCAAGAGCTTGGTTGACTTTTGTCAAATAATTATGTATCATTATTTTTTATTCAACATAGATACTTCCTCCAGAAGAATAATGACTTCCTTCCAGAAATCAAATTTACTTTTAAGCCAAAAATATCACGGGGTTGCTGAGTCATATAATTAAATTATGTGTGCTTTAATTGAGTTTCTATGGAAAAAAATCAAGAAGGTTAAATAAACAACAAAATGTTACTAGTAGATACTTCTGAGGGTGAATTGTGAAAGTGGGGCAATTTCAATCTTTTTAAAAATTTTACTTTAACAAAGAATTTTTGAAGATGAAGTGTAGGGCTTGCTTAAACATCCACCATAAAGAAAATGTTTTGCTATTAGTATAAAATAATACGATGCAAACTTTTGTGCACATAGAAAGGCAACATCATCTATTCCTCTCAATGGATTTATGGAAAAAATACATAAATTTCCTCATTGTTGTTATAATTCTCAGTAAACTGTTCTCGAGCCTGTGGCTCATGCTTGTAATTCCAGCCCTTTGGGAGGTGGGTAGATCATTTGAAGTTCTGAGTTTAAGAAAAGTCAAAGGCTACATTTTAGAGGATTTTTTAAATCCCCAATGGACATATAAGGGAACTTTCTTAAAGCAGAGGTTTGCAGACTTCCTTCACGTATCATGTGGCCCATGGCCTGATTGTGAACTAACAATGTCTTTTTTTTAAATTTTTTTTAAATGTTAATAAAAAATAAAGTAATGGAGAAGAAGATGGCATGATAACAGGTCTAGGTGGCCCACAAAATATGAAATATTTAATACCTTTTCCTTTATGGAAAAAGTTTGTGATTTTTGTAATAAAGGATATCTATAGAAACATATCAAATATTATACCTAGTAGTCACATGTTGAAATCTATCTTCTGGAATTTAGAAATGGCATGAGTTTCCCATTATCACTACTTCTATTCAACATTAAACTTAAAGCCTAGTCAGTAAACAGGCAAAGAAAAATAGAAGACATAGAAATATAAAAGAATGAATCAATATATTGTTTTTACATAGGATGAATATATACGTATATATACACACATGTACATATGCACATGCATACAAAAATGTGAAAAATCTATAATAATCTTCAGAAAAGGTATTAGAACTAAAGAGTATATTTGGCAAGTTTACCAGTTGTCAAATCAATACAGAAACAAAAATCAACTGATTTTTCATTTACCAACAGTATACAAAT
The DNA here is from genome assembly GCA_963574655.1 of Perodicticus potto. NCBI lineage: Eukaryota > Metazoa > Chordata > Mammalia > Primates > Lorisidae > Perodicticus > Perodicticus potto. The sequence continues at coordinate 6,363 of CAUYRH010154159.1, forward strand.
TATTATTAATAAATTTTAAATGCAATTTACAACAGCATTGAAACATTAATTTCGGATGGCGCCTGTGGCTCAAAGGAGTAGGGTGCCAGCCCCATATGCTGGAGGTGGCGGGTTCAAACCCAGCCCCAGCCAAAAAACTGCAAAAAAAAAAAAAGAAAGAAACATTAATTTCTAGGAACAAAACTGAAGGAAGATATGTAAGACTGCTACAATAAAAATGACTAAAAAATTACTCAGAGAAAGTTTTAAAGAAACATATAAATGGGTATACAATGTTCATAGATTAGAAAAATTGATGGTACAAAAAGTCAGTTTCACTAAATTTATCTATAGAGTCAATGCACACCCAATCAAAATCTCAACAAGTATTTTTAATCAAAATATATGTACTTAAGGCGGCACCTGTGGCTCAAAGGAGTAGGGTGCTGGCCCCATATACCAGAGGTGGTGGGTTCAAACCTGGCTCTGGCCAAAAAAAAAAAAAAAAAATTATATATATATGTGTGTGTATGTATTTATTCTAAAATGTACATATATATTTAAAAGGTAATAATAACAATAATCTTGAAGATGTAATACAAAGCTGGAAAAAATATGTTGGCATATACCAAGACTTCATTAATGTTGTGCTAATTAAGACAGTGTGAGATGGGTGCACAGTGAAACAAATAGACCAATGGAATAGAGTAGAGAGTCCAGACATCTACCCACACCTAATGGGCACTCAATTTATGATATATATGTCAAGACACAGAAGTAGAGAAAGGTGATTTTTTTTTTATAAATAATGCAGGGTCTACCAGATACACACATAATAATTAATCATTTCTCTCTTATAGATCTACAGTAAATATCAAATTAACTTTCTAGAAGAAAACATAGAATAATATCTCCATGACTGCAATAAACTAAGATACCTAGAACATGATACAGAAAGCAGTGACTATAAAGTTAAATATTTATAAATTCAACTATATTAGAGTCTAACAGGAAGCTACTAAGTGGGAGAAATTATTTTCAACATACGTATATTCATCAAATGGCTCATATCCAGAATATATAAAGAATTCTAAAATCAGTAAGAAAATGACATAGAACCCAATTAGGGGGAAAAGGGAAATAAATGTGAATTGTCACTTTGAAAAAGGTATCCAAAATCTCCTATAAATATATCAGAATGTGCACGTGTTCACTAATTTGCAGGGCAGTGAAAATTTAAACCTCAGTGAGTAATCGCCACACATTTACCTCAAAGGCCAACATTCAGACGCTTGACAGTGTACTCATGTGTTGGTAAAGATGTTGAGCAGCTACAACACTAATGAACTGATGGAAGTACAGCTGTTCTGACTACTCTGGGCAAGTATTTAAGCCTAATGTCCTCCAGCTGAATCCTGCACGTCCCATGACCAAGTAATTTCATCCTGCAATCTATACTTGCAAAAATGCATACGCAAGACCACCAAAGTAAGTTCAGGATAGACATGGCAGCATTGTTTAGAAGATCCCCAAACTGGAAACAGCTCAAGTATCTGTCAACAATAGAATGGATAAATACAGATTGGTATATTCATAGCTCTATGTGATAAAAATAAAGGAGTTAAGGTCACACCCACCTACTTGAAAGGTTCTCCCAAATACAATTTTGAAGAAATTGGCATCTACTTGCAAAATACTTCATTTTTCAATGATTTAATGTTTGTCTAACTGCAAAGTTAGCAAAATGTCGCATCCCCTGGTCTCGATCGCTGCAGGAAGGAACCAGAAGTGACACAGATTACAAGTACAAGCTTGCAGGAGGCAGCTAACCTTGATTGCAGGGTAGCCCTGAGCAAGCTCTGCAGTAGCCTTTTATTGAGACAGTACAAGACAGGTGAGGGGAGTATTAGACAATGAGTGCGCACCTAAGGATTGCCTTGGGCTTGGGCTCTTTCTCTGCAACTAACACCTGCCCATGAATTGCCTGAGGGTCCGCCCCCCAACCGCAAATCATCTTGCTCAGAGGTCGTCTGGCTCTTGGCACCCTCTACAGCAAAACTCTTTTTTTCTGTGTTGGGATTATGATTATCTCTGGGGAGAAGGAAGCCAGTTGTTGAAAAGGTTTGCTATGGTGCCTTCTGGATGCTTCTAAATTCTTGTTTCTTGACCTTGGTGGTGATGTGCTTCTATCCATTTTGCACTAATTCCAGGCATGATGCACTAATGATTTCTGTGCATGTGTGTTTGTTTTTAATTTTTTTGTACACGCTATGATAATGAGGTAATCATGATTTCTTAAAGCAAAGGATTAAAAATTATAAGCATATCATCTACCCTATAGTGATAAGAAGTACTAAAAATATTGGTAGAAAAATTACTACCAAACTAGTTAGCTCTATGTCCTGTGACCACTCCATAGAATCCCAAAGTTTGCATTATTTACTATGAATGGTGAAGTAGCATTCTTCAAGAATAAACATGAAGGAAAAGAAGATTCAAATAAAATCTCATAAGTCACGAACAGCATTCTTTTGAAGAGCTAGTGGCAACCATATCCTCATCTATGAAATCTGCATCACATCACCGCCTGGCCAACATTTTGATAAAGAAGAGTAACATTGAAATGTACTCTATGTTTTGCTGCAAGCAGAGTATCTATAATTATGATTATTTAACATGTATTAATTTCCTGGAGTGTTCTCCCCCAAGTAAGCAAATTCAAAAAAAATATGAGTCTACTAAAAGATTATTAGATTGGTAGAAAACACAGTTTGTTACTGACTCTGAAAAACGGACACTTTTTCTGTTTAAAATTATGCATCAAATATACTGTGAAGGACTAAATGGGTGTCTTTTCCTAGACTGGCAGTGTTATTCCTCACTGACACGGACGCAAGGTGTCATCCAAACAAGAGTGATGGGATCTCCACAGCTGGGCCTCATGACTCAAGTCATTTATTCTACATTGATACAAATTTCCCATTACCCTGCAGCAACAGTAGGTATGTCATGCCATCTCTATTCTTTATCATAAACGTTAGTTTGCTTATTATAAAAAAAAAGAAAAAGAAAGATGACATTTACTAAAAAGACTGCTCAGCATAAAAATAAAATGTGCTTCTAACAAGCTTCCACTTCTTCTAGAAAAAGAGACTTTTTCATTAGCCATAACAAGGGCACACAGATCAGATAGCTTAAAGAGTTCCATGCACCGCTGTTAAGAATTAATTGCTAAAGGGTGCTTAGTAAAGAGAATAGTAAACATGATATATGCAAATCATTTCACATTATAAATATCGATGGTTATATTCTTTTTTTCATAAACTATGAGAACTCACAATAAAAATGTCAAACTGTGGTAGGAAAAATTAGTATTTGGGAAGCCGAGGGAGGGCATTTATGCTTGTCTTTATTAAATTATGTACCTGTTTATTGTCTAAGTTGTTTTGCTTACAAGCTTTCATATTCTAATTTATTTCCACAGACTGTAAACCATTTATTTGTGCTCCACTCAGCTTAATAATATCTAACGGAGTTTCCTTCTGGGTTTCACTCACTAGTGTGCTTAGCAATGGGGGAGATTTGGTCTGAAACAAGAATTCCTCCCATTCATCAGCAGCCACCCAAACACCTCCTTCTCCAGAAAACTGTTTCTAGCTGTCCTATCTCTAAGCAAGCACTCCTAATAACTGCTGTGCATCCAGATACTTCTCCTGGGCTTTGTTCACACAGTGTGGGAACAGAATCCTCAAGCTGTAAATGGGCAGCCTCCTTCCCAACACAAACACATTAGGAAGTCCACGATCTACATTTTGACTAAAACTGCTTTAAAAGTTCAGTGCTTTGACCCAAATGGTACTAAACTAAGTTATGTAGCCAAAACATGTGCACCCCACAATATCCTGAAATTAAACTAAAGAGTTCAATGCCATCCTGGTTTGCATGTCCGCTTGACACCCAAACCATTAGGAACAGCAACACTGATGAAGATGCTGAAATGGTCAGTGTCACCTGCCTGTAAAGCAGTTATCTAGATCATCCTGAATGTGCTAAAGTCAGGAAAAAGCTTACAAAAAGGAAAATCTTAAATCGAAGACGAGCTTGAGAATAACAAGTGAACAGAGGCTGTGAGAGAGAACATGAGATACCATTTCACACCCGTCTGCTGGGAAACCGTGAGCAGGGTGCCTTCATTCCAGGGGTCACTCAGGCTATACGGACAGGAGGCCTTGTGCCTTGCTAGGGGCAGAGTAACCCTGGTTCAGACATTCTGCAGAGCAAATTAACAGAACCAGATAAATTAGTGAAGGCAAATGTATGCACGTCCTTTATCTGCAGTCCTGGTTGCAGTACATAACTCAGGGTCACTCTCACATTGGGACATGGGTAGACAGGATTAAGAATAATCATCTCAGGACCAGACATGGTTGTGGGAATATGGAAGCAGCCTAATTCTCAGTCAGTAGGGAAGGGGTATGGGCATCGTCGGAGGTGCTCCTGTGGAATGCAACGTAGCAACAAGAAGTAGCAGACATCATACACATGGAACAGCATAGGCGCATTTTAAAAACAAAACATTGAGAAATCCCCATAAACTTCAAAGTACTGAGAAGATAAGGGATTGGAGCCAATCCCATTTTCTTCCTCGTTCTCCTTAACAAAAAACCATAGTGTTCTTGGATCATTTTGAACCCGGGGTCCACATTTCTATTATGTGAAAAGGAGTTTGGAATCAAAAGAGTTTCCATTTTCTCAGTAACAAACTGGAAGATAGAAAATAATAGATCAATGTATTAAAATTCAAATGAAGACAGATGCCCGGTTCAGTATTTAATGTATGTGATATTCATCAAAAAAAAATATGGGGTAAGAATGAAGACATTTTCAGACATGCAAAATTCAGAAAGAACTGTCTTAACACCCTATCCCCAGAATACAGTTCAGAAAGCACAGCACCCACCAGGGAGAATAAACCAAGAAAGAGAAGGCTTAGCGCGCAGGGAACAGGGCGTCTGGCACAGGAAAGGCTGAGGCAGGAATTAGACGACGGCGGTTGGTTGTCAGAGACTGGGGGATGGGAAGTCCCTGTTTGACAAGTGTAGCCTATCAGTTTTGCAAGATGAAAACCTTGTAAATGTTTGTTCCACAATGAAGTGAGGATTGTTATTATGGAACTGTTAAAACAGTTAAGATGGTGCATTTATGTTAAAACATATCAGATGTAGGAAATGTGATAGATTATATCTAATGTTTTTAAATAACATTAATAAAGAGATAAAATTCTGTTTTATCATTTGGAAGTATATTTATGTTTTTGTTAACTATAATTACTTTTTTAAAAGAGATAACGCATAGAATAACTTCCCCCAAAGCTGACCCATCAATAATTGATTGCTGTCTCCGTTCCTACATTGAGCTATGCTAAGACGCGTATTCATAGTGGGTTTGGGGTTTTCCAAAACAGTAACCTTGTGAGAAAATCAACCTTCATATGAATGTTTGTAATTGAATCTGTTCAGCAAGCTTAGATGAGAAATACAAAGCCTGCTGAAGGAAAAACAAAAACTAAGACTTCTGAGCCCAGAATGAGGGAACTGGCACGGTGAGATTTCTAGTCTGTAGAAAAGAAGTCCAGGCAGAAGGGATGTTTTAATATTCCTGGGGAAGGGTGGCAAACCCCAATGCCTACACGGGCTGCTGTTCTGGAAATTACCAGTTCTATAGTTGATCACTGGTACCGTCTTGAGAAAAACATAGGCAGGAGGAACAATGTTCTTTCCTCATTACTAGAAATCAGCGGGACGGGCCAGATGATATGTTGCGGGGCCACTGTCTCAGCATGAGAGAGGAGTGGGTGGGGTGGAAACTGGCAGCCTGGAGTCATTCTGCTGAGAGGGGCGGCCACAGCCTGGCTCCCACCCTGGGGCCCGCAGACACGCAGCCTGCTGCGCCAGGGCTTCCGATGTTCTCAGAGACAAAGGAAGCCTGGATGTTTATGCAAAAATTTTCAAATGTTAAAATACTGACTTGAAACTGTTTAAAACACTTCCTGAGACGGACCAAATGTGCCGCGTGTCTGCAAACTTAGTACAAAGAGCTGTAACATCCTTCTCAGAGTCACAGAAAAGGAATTATCCATTTGACACCTTTGCCATTCAGATCCAATCTGAAGCCCAGGGGGAATGAAAGTTTGCCCAAGGTCAGTGTGAACTAAAAATCAGCTCACACCTAATTCTGTATCTTCAATCCAGGGGCCCCTCAAAGGAAAAGGAAAGTCCAGGGCACACCAATAAGCTTATCCCTACATAGAGGAAGGGTCTTGTCCCCACATCCATGAAGTGCCTCAGGTGAACACGTTCAGATTGAACACATACATACACCTTCAATCTATGTTGTGAATTGCATAACAATACTACACTGCACTTTATCAAAGTTAAAAGCATTGTTCTTTAAAAATATAGATGTTTAAATGCACTACATGCTTGCCATACTACTGGGCATTCATACTTTTTCTTTTTTTTTTTTTGAGACAGAGTCTCACTATGTCACCCTCAGTAGAGTACTGTGGTGTCACAGCTCACGGCAACCTCAAACTCTTGGGCTTAAGCAAGTCTATTGCCTCAGCTTCCCAAGTAGCTGGGACTACAGGTGCCCACCACAAGGCCCGGCTATTTTTTGTTGCAGTTGTCATTGTTGTTTAGCAGGCCTGGGCTCGGTTCGAACCTGCAACCTCAGGTGTATGTGGCCAGCACCCTACTGATGCAGGACAGGAAAGCTCTACAACCACTGCCTTGGCCCTGGCGGTGCTGATGCTGTGATGGACGAAGAAACCGGCTTGAAAAAGAACCAACCACCTGTGCGGAAAACACTGGTGCCTTGCTGTCTGCTCCTCGT
>CAUYRH010154162.1:0-17477 GCA_963574655.1 Perodicticus potto
GGAGATATTTTTATCAACCTGATTGATATAACATTCATGAGATTTTCTCATTTACTATGTGAAAACAATTTTGATCCGTATTTAGAAGTTTTCTCCTGACCCTTCACATATGCACCACAAGTGTGATCTCACCCTTTATCCTCTCTCCCCCCACCCACTCCCTCACCGTCCCTCCCTCAGCCCGTTCCCCAACTAATTGTGCAATAAGTGGGTTGTAGCCTTCGCTTGAAAGATATAAATTTGCTTCATATTAGGGGTGTATACATTGGATAATTTTCCTTCCATTCTAGAGATACTTTGCTAAGGAGAACATTGCAGCACAGTTCATAATTGCTAAGTCATGAACGAAGAGACCTTATTTAAAGCAGTTCTCCTTTTATAGAAAAATTGATGGGAAAGTACAGAGCTCACATGCTGTGTGTGGTACTTTGTGCTAACAGGACTGTGCGGTGCTCTGGCAGTTGCCCTGGTGAGGCCTGGGACTCAGGCCTCTGCCCTCTCCTGCAGGGCCAGGGCCAGGGTGGACAAGCAGCTGCCCAGGGGTCTCTGTGGGACCTGGAGGTGCTCCAGCCTCCCTCTCTGCTCACCCAGCCATGGAGGCAGCTCTCCCCTTTGTGAACGTCCCATGTTGGGGTAGGCCATCAATTAGGGCAGGTGACGGACATTGAAGTGATGTTCTGACTGAGCTTGTGGCCACATCAGGTTCCCTTTTGAGGCTGTGCATTCCCTGGGCCTGGACAAATGCACTGGCCAGTCACTGCACCATCCACAAGGCGGTTTCACTAAGATCTCCTAGACTCACCTCGCCCCTCCCTCCCTCTAGCCAGTTTTGGCCAGCACAAATCCTTCCCTATTTCCCAGAACGTCAAAGGCTGTGCTATACGGCAGGTTGCCTGCCTGTCCAGAGCCGAGCAGGGCAGAGGTGCGATCAGGCTCTTCCACTGGCTTGTCCTCCTGCACTTGAATTTGAACAGACCAGTCCCTTTTTCTCTCAGGCCAGCTTAACCTCATCTCAGAGCTCAGCTTCCTGCTAGGACAGAGCAGAGAGGGAGGCTGGAGTGCCTCCAGGTCCCACAGAGACCCCTGGGCAGCTGCCTGTCTGCCCTGGCCCTGGCCCTGTAGGGGAGGGCAGAGGCCTGAGTCCCAGGCCTCACCAGGGCAACAGCCAAAGCACAGCACAGTCCTGTTAGCACAAAGTACCACACACAGCTATGAATGTGGGTGTCATGTGCTGTGTGAATGTGGGCTTGTGAGTCACTTGAGTGTGTGTTTTGTGTCCCTTACGTGTTTGTTGGCCATGTTTGGGGGCTGTGTGAGTTCGTGTACTGTGTGTGTGGTGAGTGTGTGTTATGTGTGTTGCATACATGTGTGGTGAGTGTGTTGGATACATGTGTGGTGGATACATGCACGGTGAGTGTGTTGGATCCATTCACGGTGAGTGTGTTGGATACGTGCGTGGTGAGTGTTGGATATGTATGTGGTGAGTGTGTTGGATACCCATGTGGTGAGTGTGTTGGATACGTGCGTGGTGAGTGTGTTGGATGTCTGTGCAGTGAGTGTGTTGGATATGTGCGCGGTGAGTGTATTGAATACGTGTGCGGTGAGTGTGTTGGATACCTGTGCGGTGAGTGTGCTGGATGTCTGTGCAGTGAGTGTGTTGGATATGTGCATGGTGAGTGTGTTGGATGTCTGTGTGGTGACTGTGTTAGATATGTGCACGGTGAGTGTGTTGGATATGTGCGCAGTGAGTGTGTTGGATGTCTGTGTGGTGAGTGTGTTGGATACCCGTGTGGTGAGTGTGTTGGATACGTGCACGGTGAGTATGTTGGATGTCTGTGCAGTGAGTGTGTTGGAGACCTGTGTAGTGAGTGTGTTGGATGTCTGTGTGGTGAGTGTGTTGAATATGTGTGAGGTGAATGTGTTGGATATGTGTGTGGTGATTGTGTTGGATACGTGCATGGTGAGTGTGTTGGATACATGCGCCGTGAGTGTGTCGGGTGTCTGTGAGGTGAGTGTGTTGGATACGTGCGTGGTGAGTGTGTTGGATACCTGTGTGGTGAGTGTGTTGGATACGTGTGTGGTGAGTGTGTTGGATACGTGTGTGGTGAGTGTGTTGGATACCTGTGTGGTGAGTGTGTTGGATACGTGTGCAGTGAGTGTGTTGGATGTCTGTGCGGTGAGTGTGTGTTGCGTGTGTGGACTGAGTGTGTGTTGCACTGTGTGGTGTGTGTGGCATGTATGTGAGGTGAGTGTGTGTGCATACACGTGTGTTGAATGTGTGTTGTGTGGATGCTGGGGGGACAGGCCCCCCCAGTGTGAGGGCCGTGGCTTGAGGAATGAGTCGTCTCATTGTCCCCGAGTGTTTTCACATGGAGCAAGGTGGCGGCTTGCTCTGTCCTGTGCCCTCTGGGCAGCAGGGGGAACGCTCCCCAGTCTCCTTCTGCCAGGCTGCGTTTCTGTCCTTTGCCCACTGGTTTCCCATGGTTTGGGGAGCAGGGGCCATGCTCCTGGGCTGGGCTGCCCAGCGGACAGGACATGATGATCCCCTGATGACAGTGGGAGGCTGACCCGTGCTGGGCTTGGGCTCCCCTAAAAGTCCTGCCTCTCTGGAGCTGGGGTCAGACTCCCACCTCGCATGCCCCGGAGGTTGAGCCCTGCCACGCTGCCACTGCCTGGGAGCGGAAGTCCTCTCTGTCCCCAGCCACATCTGTGGAGACTGCATCCTGGAACCCCAGCATTTACCCACCCAGTGGGGGAGAGCCACTGCTGATGGGGCATGAGAGACCTGGTTCTTTTCTCTGATGTTTTTTTCTGTCACCATAGACCACAAGAACAAAGACTCATCTGGAGTCCCAATTTCAAAGGCAGAGCAGGGTAGGATAAGAGGACACCAGGTCATCAACTCTGACAACCCCTGTTACCCTCTGGAGTGACTAGGGTGTAGCTAAGAGGTGCCATAGCTGGGACAGCATCTTTGTGAGGCGATGGGGTCAGGTGCCTCCTCCTGTGGGCTGTGAGGCCCCTGGGATGGGCAGCCTCGGCCCAGGGAAGAGAGCAGGGGACCCTACTAGGAAGCAGATCCCAGGAGCCCATGGCAGGAGGCTTCGGGAAGAGCTGGTTTTCTGGAAGTCTAGGAGGAGACCATGAGAAGAGTTGGGAGGCTGGGAGGCCATCGGATGGTTCAGGTCTAAGGGCAGGAACAGTGTGGAGAATGATGGTCCAAGGGCTCAGACACTCAGCAATATGCCAGGTGTGCCCTGGACACTGTACGTTCAAGGTGGGCTGACGGTCTGGGTGTGAGGAGCCTGTCTCAGGGAGATTCTCCCAGAGAGGTGTGCTGGGTGGTGATGTGCGGTGTGGGCAGACTGAGGCTGCCCCCCCTCTGGGTCTCCGGCCTGTTTCCATGGCTCGAGTGAGGCGGGACCCAGGCTTGCACCAGTGGCTGGCAGTGCTCACTGCCCTTGTCCAGTTGTCACCAGGCCCGTCTCTAGGTGGTCTTCCCAAGGACATCTGAGAAAGAAAACACAGGCAAAGTGGCCCAGCCAGGCGTGGCACAGTCCTCCCCTCAGCCACCTTTCAAGGGTCTGTCTAAGCCTAATGCCCCCTGTGAAGGAGGATCTGATTTCTGTGCAGAAAGTGTGGGGGCTCTGCTGCAAGGTGACTGGGGTGAGCACACAGGACACTTCCTTGCCTCCCTATCCAGGAGGACACAGCTGGACCTTCCCATGTTCATCCCAGAGCCAGGAGTGGCCGGACCCTGGGGCATATCCGTGATGGGGTTCCTGGCATTCTGTCCAGTCTATGGCTGTGCCCGCCAGCACCCCAGGCCCAGAGGGCCCCCCGTGGTGCAGTCCACAAGTGCCACAAGTGCCCAAGAGGAAGCCCCCGGGGTGGCAGGGGCATCACCATAGCCTGGAAGCCGGGGCCCCTCAGGGCTCAGGACCACAAACATCAGTAATTCAGTGTTTCCAAACTTCAGCAATCTTTAAACACTTTTTTGTTCTCCTTGATTCAGGGTCTTAATGAAAATCTAAGCATTCCAAGGACGATTTAATGTTTAAACATTTGGCTTCCCTCTGAAGGTCAGAGTACAGGGGCTGAGTTGGGCCGGAGAGTGGGAAGGGAGACCAAGTGTGGATAGTGCCCGCTGCAGGGGATGAAGCGGGGGGCAGGGACTCGGGGGAGGGGACAGGCATGTAGGCCGAGGCTCCCCTCTGTCCCAGCCTGGCCTCAGACAAGGGCCCCGTTTTCCCCTAAGTCTCCATCTGAGAAGCCGCCCCCACCTGCCTCCACCCCTCAGGGAGGAGACAACCACAGAAAGCAGAAAAGGTGGGAGGTGCCCGTGGACAGGGACCAGCGCTTGTGTATTAAACTGACTATGGCCTTTGCCCCAGAATGTACTTGGCGTTGGTAAGGGCTGAGAGAAGCCTTGGCCTGTGAGCAGCTGCAGCCCCAGGACCCTCCCCGCCCCCCATTCTCCATCCCCACTGGCGACTCCCCCACAGCCACCTGTGTCCCAGGTGTCTTTCTTGGGTCTAATCAGAAAAACATAAACTTCAGTAGCTAAAAAATCTTATAATGGTAGAAATAATCTCAAAACCTCATACTTTATTTTTTGTCTGAGAAAGGGCTCTTGAAGGTGTCCCATCAGATGTGAAGGCATGAGAGGGGGTTCTGAGCCCTGGTGGGAGCAGTCCGAGCGGGGTCACTGCCCCCTACCCTCCTGCAGTTTGCTCGCCCTGCAGAGGAACATCGGCGTGGCTTCTGGGGAAGCACGACCATCCTCCTGTCAGATGGTGGCAGGGCACTGGCGGCATGTGTACCTACCCCACGGACAGAGGCTGGATGTGGCTTCAGGGGGATACCAGGGACGTTCTGTGAGCTTCCTCAGGGTGCTGTTCCTTATCTCCCTTTTGGGGCTAGCTCGGGGCTGTGAGACTCCTTGGGTATAAGCTCAGATACTTGGGTTTGAAAAAGAAAAATAAAAGCCAAACTAAACAGAGAAAACAGCCCTTCCTGGGCTCTCTGGAGGATGCACAGCTGCCCTCCCCTGGGGCCTCACTGTCATGTCCCTGCAAGGTCGGGTCAGGGTTGGAAGGGCCCCAGCAGCTGCCTTTGCCCGGGGGTGGGGGGTGACAGCTGAGCCCCACCTGCTCCACAGCCACTCTCACCTGAGCAGCCGCCTGCTGAGCCGCGCCCTGGGCTTATCCCACTTTTTCTAGCAGCAGTGGGAGGAAGGGAGGCAGCTCCAGCTCTGTCCCTTCTAGATTTCTGAGTAACTGAGACCCCATCCTGGGCTCTGGGCTGCCTGGGCCAGGCCCCACTGTGCTATCCATGCTCACCCCTCTCCGTCCCTGCCGCCTCCTGCCCCTTGGCTGACTTGGAGAGCCTGGGACTTGGCCCCAGTCCCTGCTCTGTGGCAGCACGGTCAGTGTTCCCAACCCCAGTGGAGCCCCAGAGAGCCCCAGCCATGATGATGGAGGTGCCGGGGGCTGTGCCAGGGTCCTGAGATGCCCCTCCCACAGCCGGGCCCAGCTCCCCCAAGCCGGACGTCAAAGGCGCCAGCAAATCTCCAGGAGCATGAGGGGCTTGGAACACATTCTTTCTCCTGGCCCCAGAGGCTCCCAGCTCACACCTGGACTTTGGACTTCTGGCCCCTGGAACTGAGACCCCAGATGTCTGGGCTGCGCTGCTCCGCTCTCGTGCTTTGTTATGGTGCCCTCCCCCGACTCTTCTGCCAGTGGAAGCCTTCCTAGTGCACGTGACCCCACGATTGTCCCCGGTCCCCGATGCTCAGACCTGAACTCCTTGTGGAAATAGCCCCACGTGCAGTAGTGCTGGGCTGACCAAGGGAGGTCTGCAGGGGAGAACTCAGCTGGGGCTGGCACGGGCTGCTGTCCTGGGGGCTCCATCTGAAGGCTGATGGAGGGGACAGTGAGAGCAGCCAGCAGGAAAATGCTGCTCCCACCTGTCTTGGAGAGTTAGTGTTGAGCTTCACTGTGCCTGTAGGCCCCGGGGCTTGGAAGCTGCAGCTTCTCTTCCCAGGGTGCTCAGGCTCTGGTGAGATGGGGTCCCTCTGTGCCCCTACAAGGGATAATCGGCAGGCAACCACCCAGCCCTCGGGGGTGCCCACAACCCCTGGGTGGCCCCACAAGTGTGCAGGTCAGATGTCTGCACAGCCCCATCACTCTGGCATGGGTGAAGCAGGGTACCACTGCTGCCCAGCCACCTCTTCTCGGTGCTGGTGACCTGACCCCCATGGTCCTCATTCTTCCTCAGGAAGAGGCTGGACCAGAGACCCCATCCAACGGGTGGCAGGCAGAGTTCAGGGGAAGGGCCTGGGTTTACAGGATGGAGATACAGGGTGGAGGACTGGATGTGGCTGCAGGGCTGGGTCCACACTCCCGGCCTCCCTCCCCTCAGGTCTACGGAGGGAGAGGATGTTGTGAGCAGCATACAGGTGAGTGAGGATGGGCTCACTCTGAGGCCAACCTGAGTCCTCAGCCAGGGAAAGTCAGGATGGGGAGAGCTGCTGGGCCTGGGTTGGAAGGTCAGAGCTGCGCCCACAGCTCCTGGGGGCCATGGAGGTGTCTGGGTTTCTGCCCACACCTCTGCCTCCATACCTGGTGCTGATGGGGAAGGCTCCATCCCACCTCTTTCATCCTGGCTCATTGGGGGTCACTGAGCACTGAGCCGGTGAGCTCCCCCAGGACCCCCAGAAGGTCCATGCAGAGTGAGGACTGAGCCCCTCCCTGTCACTGGGGGGAAAAGTGAGCTCAGCCTGGGGACACGGCCCTTGGTTGTTGTCTGGCAGTCATGCTGGGCTTTCCCAGGGTGGGCAGCCCTAGAGCTGTGCGGGGCCTTTGTGAACTCCTCATCAGGTATGAAGCCCAGCACGCCCATGGGGAGCTTACTTCCCATTTCCTGCAGCCCTACCCTCAGGGCATCCTGGCCACACGTGGGACTGCCTGTGGGGAGGGAGACCCCCTGACTGCCAGGGTGGAGTGGCCCCAGATTGTTTATATGAGGACTTGGGTGCAAGTTTTCTCCTTCATGTCACACAGAGGATGGAGAGAGAAGGGGCTGCCAGCAGCTGCCCAGGGCAGTGGTGAAAACAGTATAGTCCTGGGTAAACATGGGGGGGGGGGTCTGTAGTTCAGGACCGGCTTCTCCTTCCTCCTAGCGAACCCTAGACCCCTGGCTCAGACAGCTTCGGGCCCCTTCCTTGTGTGGGTGCAGCCCTTGCCACCTAAGGGCCCACTCATGCCCCCGCCACTGATTGGACACCTGCAATTGCTGTGTTTGGAACCTTGAGATTAATCACCTGCCCTTCCAGTTAGAATCGCCCCTTGGTTTCAGAAATGCTTCTTCTCTACTAGGCAGAGGAGGTGATTTTTTTTTTTTTTTTTTTTTTGTAATATGGAAAGGGGGGCTCGTTGGCAAATTGCTAAAGATGTGTTATCTGCACTGTCCATGCCAAGGTGCATCCAGACGTGGCCAGAAGGAAAGCTTCGCGTGCTCAGAGGGAGCAGCTGCTTTCTGTGGCCACTTGGGACACACAGACCGAGGCATGTGGGATGAAGTGCAACGGCCAGTGGTGCGACACGTCCCACCTGTGAGGCCTCCTGGGTAACAGGCACTGAACCCAGAGCTGATAATGCCAAGGCCGCTGGACTGCATTTGACCATTTATGGAGCCCAGGCTGTCCCAAGGCCTGGAGGAGAAAGGCATCCTACAGATCCACCTAGAAACTCCGCCAGGCGCCTGAGCTTCCTCAGGAAGCTGCTCCAAGGTCTCTGTTATCAGCTGTCGGAGACTGAGGGCTGTGGCTCTGTCCAGGCTGGTAGCACACAGGAAGAAACCCAATGGCTTGTTAGAGGCTGGCTCACTTGTCTGGCTATATGGTGAGCCAGCCTCAGGCCATTCCGTAAGACGTGTGGCTTCCCTGCTTGTGAAGGGACATGAGCACACTGGCACATGCGCAAGGTTCTTCACACAGCTGCTAGAATTTCCTTTTTGCTACAATTTGGAGGCAGGTACCACTGCTTCCTCTATGTTAAAGATGGAGAAACGGAATGGCAGAGAGGGGCACCTGTGCCAGGTTCCCAGCAGGGCTTCTGGCATGGAGTGGTGCTCTCCCCGCCAGGGCCTACCTCTTTCCATAATCCCTGGGGCCCCTGGATATGATGTCCCCAGGTCATGTTGATCTGACCCATCACTACCTTCCTCCACTTCTCTGCCCAAGTAAACCCTGCCTGTCCTAGCCACTTCGCCTGGGGGCTTCTTCCCTTTCACAGTCCCGGGCAGAAGGGCTGGAGGTCTGGAGGGTCCCTCTTCGGCCTCCCCTCTCCCTCCCATGTCCACCTCCTTGACCAATTGGACTATGTGGTCACTGGCCTCTGAGACCATCCGGACTGTGAGTGCCTAAAGCCCCGAGGCTCAGTTCAGGGACTCAGTGCACACACAGGGGACACCTGTGTGGTGGGTGGACCCGCTGTGACAGGCTTCACCCATTGGCTCTGCCCATGGGGATAAAGCTGGAGGCCCCAAGCAGGTCCTGAGCTGCAGTTCCACGTCCACAGCCTCCTTCAGGAGGTTGCCACCTTGCAAAAGCGCACTCTTAGAATAGCTTCTGTAAATGGTACAACTCACATACGGTCAGTGAAACATTCTGAGTCTCCTGCTCAACATATCCTTGCTTGTGTCTGCACCTGGGCAGCCACTCTATGTGTCCATGATGGACATCCAGAGCTTCCCAGCACCCACAGAGAGCCCTCGTGCCCCCTGGGACCCCGTCATCACCCACAGGGGTAAACTCTCCCCTGACCTCTGACCTGCAGTGCTGCGACTGTGGTCACGCCAGTGCTCTGGGCGGCAGGAGTCTTTCTCTCCATGGCTATGCGGGGAGGGTGGGCGCCATGGACCCCTCTCCTGCTGAGTGGTGTCAGGCGGTGTGTGATTTCTGGCTGTGCGAGCAGATTGCTCTGAGCACTCTGCATGTGTCTTTTTTTTGGCTTTCATGCTCATTCCTGTTGGATCCATACTTGGTGGCGGGACTGTTGGGTCCTAGGGTCCGTGTCCAGCTTGGCTGAATCATTCCAGACAGCTTTCCAGAGTGGTGGCGTCAGCTCACCTCCCACACACAGGATGTGAGGGTTCCGGTGGCTGCGCTCGGCTTGTCAGTCTTTCTGATTCCAGCTGGTGGGCAGAGCAGTGCTGTGGAGAGTCACAGGCCACCCATTAGCTCCAGCAGGTGGGAGCGGATTTGGTGGGGAGTCTTCCCAGAGTTTTCTGTTGGTGTCTGGCAGTGGCCTGGGAGCCCTGTTACGGAAGTGAGGAGCTGACCCCTAAAGGGAGCCTCCCCCCCAGCCCTCCCACCAGGAGGCCATTTGGGGATACCTGGTGGGCACCAAGTGAGCAGGCAAGTGGCAGGGACAGGCGGGGCCTTCAGGAATAGAGAGTCGGACCCCAGGGGCTGACAGTGGTCACTGTCAGCACCAGCAACTGTGGGGTGCTCAGGAGCTGCAAAACCCACCTGACAGTCAGCAGGTCTGTGGCCGTTTCCCTGGGCTGTGTCACAGGTGGCCACCCACGAGGCTCACAGCAGCAGGTGCCGCAGGCCTGTGTTCCCCTGCAGGCTCCAGGGGAGGGTCCTTCCTGCCTCTCTCAGGCTCTAACGGCCCCAGGCATCGTTGGCCCTGGCTGCATTGCTCCATTCACTGCCTCTGTGGAAATGTGACTGTCTCCCTGTGCCTGGAACTCTGAATTCCCTCTTCTTTGAAGGGCGCCAGCCATTGGATTGGGGCCCACCTTGCTGGAGTGTGACCTCATCTTAACTTGATCTCATCACAGTCCAAGGTTGTGAGTCGACATGAATTTAGGGGATGATGCTTATCTCCATACACTGTGCAGTTGAAATTGCCCCCCCCCCCCCAAACAATATACCTATGGCCTGGACTCAGCTGCAGACACCAGATCCCAGTGACTGGTCGGCACTGGCCCTGGGCCAGCTTTCCCTGCACACCACCCCGAGGGGCTTCGGGGAACCTACGTCTCAGGGCACCCACAGAGTCCTGGGAGCCCAAACTGGGTATGGTGCTTGTTCCTTCCCTGGAGATGGAGCAGGGTCACTTCTGTCCTGTCCCCCTCTGCAGCTGGACAGATGCTGGCACTAAGTGGGACCTCCAACCTCTCCGCTGTAGTGAGTTGACAGTCCTTAAATGTAATAATAAAAAGCCATCCCTGGGCTGCATTCTCTTTGCTTTCCATTTCATCTTGCTAGTTGTTCCTTTCATCATGTCTTACAAAGTAACAATGGGCTGGTAAACGAAAGAGGTCCTTCCCCTGGATGGTGGAGGAGCCTTGTTCCAGGTCCTCCTGTGGCCTCACTGCCCACATTACGCTCTCTGACCCCAGTGGGGGAGGCGCCACCAGAGCACAGGTGCCTGTTGTCTCGCAGGGGTGGGGACAGTGCTCAAATGTGTACAGAACTGAGACCTTCACAGAGCAGCAGCACTCACTGTGGCCACCTGCTTGCCCGAGTGCTGCTCTGTTTCTGCTCCCTGCCCCCCAGTTAAATGAATAATGGAGGCAGAAGAGGGAGCTGGTGCCCTGCTCAGGTTTGCCTCCTGCAGACCCCACATGTGCCAGGGCACCAGCCCAAGGCCGCCCCAGCCGCTGTACAGGGCTCCGGGGCTCCATGTGTGGTCGTGGGGGTGGGACAGAGTGGTACACAGTGTGAAGAGGGACCAACTGCTGTCACCTGCAGCCACGTGTGTCATCCTAGAAATATGACACTGAGTGGGAAAGAGCCGATCGCAGGACGCCTCGTGCCGCATGCTCCAATTTGTATAAAGCTCAAAATCACATACAACTGCACACATTATTGTTCAGGGATCCAAATGCACGTGGCAAAGACGCACTCAGGAGCAAGAGTGTGCCAGCCACCCACATCAAGCTGGAGGCAGTGAGGAGGGTGGGGGGCTGCAGCGGCAGGCTGTGTCCTGGTTCCCGGTGCCTGGGTGGCCATCTCGGGTGGGGGCGCAGCTCGGCCCCAAGTCTGCAGCTTGGCATGGCTGCTCCCAGGAGCCTGAGTCAAGACCCAAACCAGGAGGCAACCGGCTGGGCCCTCCTACCCTGAGGCCTGCCCAGTGGTGGCAGGCAGAGGTCAGAGGCCCAGACAGAGGAGCACCTCTGCCCAGAGCAGCACGTGGCCCTTACTCGGAGCCCCTGCAGAGTGAGCACATGGTTTTCACATGGGTGTGTGCTGCCCAGACTCATGGCTAACTGCACATTAATCAACCAGGGTCTTTGTCCTGGTGACTCAGGCTGCAGGAGAGCGGCCACCTGGGAGGTCACAACTGCTCATCGGAAGTCCAAGCTGCCCCCACATGATCCCACTAGGTGTTCCGTTAACATGCCCTGCAGACTGGAGCAGGGCCCAGCGAGGCCAGCGCTGGGTCAGCCCTGGGCACAGTGTGGCTCCTCCCAGGTCTGTTTGCCCATACAGACCAGCCGTCCTCCCCTGGACTTGGACACTCGCCACTGGGTCAGGGCATCTGCCTTACCCTCAGTCCGCTGCAGGGCCATCTGGCTCTCTAGACTGTGGACAGTCCTTAGGAAGGGGCCTGTCCACACCAGCTGTGCCCTGTGTGAGGAAGGAAGGCCCCTCATTTTGCCCCTTGAGAGCCGGGCTTGTGGGGGCACCTGTCTCCCTCGAGAGCAGTCTCTTTGGTCTGCTGGAAGCTGCAGTCTCCCATCTGTTTCCATTTGTCACTGCTGCTGTCTCTGTCCTGGCACATCTGGGAGATGGTCCCTAAGCCCCATGGGGCAATATGGGGTGGGGAGGGGAAGGCCTCCCTTTCGGGAGAAAGCAGGGGTTGGAGTGAGGCCCTGGGGGACTACTATGGCAGTAACCTTGGCCCTTGGCCAGGGCTGGGGGAGTTGGAAGGTCAGGAGGTGGGAGGCCACCACAGGTGGAAGCCATTTAAAGGATAGGATCTCAGCACCCCAGGGTGCAAAGCCGCCCACTGTCTCTGGGAGAGGACAGAGCTGTGAATCACCAGCAGGCCAGGGGTGGAGGCCAGGAAAGGTGACAGCTGAGGGTGCTTTAGCCGGGCAGACCACTTCCCAGGGATGGGAAGAAGTGAAGGGAATGTGGGGGGGTTAGTGGGCAGACACCCCACCACAACATGCTAGAACCTAGGCAGAGGTAGGCATGGACTAGGCTGAGGGTGGACGTGGAGAAACCCAGATGCCCAGTCCTGCGTTGAGGCTCTGGTGCCAGCTGGCGCTGACACTGTCTGAGTCCCACCGAGACCCCAGGCTGCTCCCCAGGAGCACCTGCCCAGGACATAAGCACTCAGCCCCTAGAGTCTCGACAGGGACTACTCAGAGCTCAGCCTGGGCCCCGGGCATCTCTGGAAGTGTGTACCAGGGGCTCCCTGGTCCCACTGGCCTCCTCCTGACGACATATGGCCCCATGACTTCATCTAACCCCCAAGCAGGGCCATGCTGGGCCTAGAACTGGATACGGACAGGGCCAGAGGGGCCCTGGGGTCTCCAACACCAAGGAGGCTGGGCAGTGAGAGGCAGGGACCTGTCTGGTGGTCACAGTACCAGTGAGTGGCCAGCCCCGAGCTGGAGCCCAGCAGGAAGGGCTGTGGGCAGAGCTCCTGAAGGCCAGCCCAGGGGCCAGAATGACCTCAGACTGTGAGCCGTGTTTGGGCTCTCGAGCAGTTTTCGGGGAGAGAACGCACCCATGTCAGCTGCTGGCCCTTCTGCCAGAGGGTTTCTGAAAGACAGATGGCCACGCACGGAAGCCGTCGGCGGTGCGTGGGCTGCACTCAGATGACGAGCTGTGAATCCCAGCCTCCCCTCTACTCAGGCAGTTTCCCGGTCCTCCCTGAACCTCCGTTTCCTCGTCTACTCAGTGGGTGTGCAAAACTGGGCATACGTGTGAGCACAGCACAGCTGTCCCAGTGCCTCCAGAGGGTGGGAGGCTCACGGGGGGATCACTCAGAGGCTGCTTCCCGCTGCCAACATCCTGGCCTCATGGGGGTCTGGCCTGGTCGCTGAACAACCCGGCTACAGGGGGCCCTGCAGGGAAGGGAGCTGTACTCTTCGTTGCCCACGTTCAGATTTAACAACAGGACACAGAGCCCAGAATAGCGGGTGCTGCCAGATCTGAGGGGCTGTGCTGATGTTGGCCCCGATGCTGGGTGACTTTGGAGAAGACCAAGGCCAAGTTGGAGCTACATCCCTGCAAAGTAGGGCTCAAGTGCTCTTCAGTCTCCAGGAGAGAAGAGTCGGGGGCTGGGGACCCTCCAGGGCCTGGGTACCCACTGCAGCCCATGTTTCTGGGCTCATGGGGCCCATCCCCCTGCTGGGCTGTCCTTCTGCCCACATGGGCTTCAGCCAGGGCTGGTCACCCCTGGCCCCAATGTGGCTGTCGAGGCCAGTCCTGCACTGTCCTCTGTTGACATGGTGGCTCATTCTAATAGATTTTTGTCGAAGCTGTATAGAAAGAACAGCATTCAAACTAGAGCCTGAGACATGGGCTTCTGTTACCACAGCCTGAGGGGCTGGCCTGGCCTCTCCTCTCTCACTGTAGAGGGGCTGGGGCTCCACGAGTCCACCCCACTGCCCGAGGGCACACACAGTGGTTGTGGGGCTGTGGGATGTTTTTCTGTTTTCAGAGGGATATTCCAGGAGGAAGGGAATGAAAGGAACACCTGAGTCACCAGCTGTGCTTGCTTCAATTTGGCTTGACAATAAGGACACAGAGATGGCTTTGCTCTAGCTGAAGGCCTGGTGAGCCTTTGTGGGTGTCATGAGAGCAAGAAGCTGGAGGGGAGGGTGGCCAGACTCCCTGCAGCCTCTTGTGGGGGTAGGTTTGAGAGCAGCCAGGGCCCCTGGGGGCTAACCCAGGCCCTGGCCAGTGGCAGCCCCTCTTTCTGCTGGGTAACTCCACAGGAGTAGGTAACTCCCAGGCAGTCCCTATGCCTCTGTCTGCACATGCGCAGGACCATCAGAGGGTCAGCATTCCCACCGCCCGAGGAAGAAGAGATCTGGGAGGTGTGGGATTTGTTCTGTGCCCTCACAGGGCCACCACCCTGAGGATGAATACTGGCTCTTCCTCCCACCCCAACCCGCTATGAGATATGATGTGACCTTTGAGCCAGCAGAAGAGAATGTTTCCAGGCAGTTGGACCCACCTGACCTTTATCTTATTGTTATGGGCTACTTGTACCCCAAATCTGTGTGTAGAAGCCCTAACCCCTGAGACCTCAGAAGTTGAACTTACTTGGAAACAGAGCCTTCAAAGAGGTGATTAAGTTGAGGACCCTGGGGTCCAGTCTGGTATCCCTGTAAGACACAGACGCTCACAAAGGGATAACCTGTGAGGATGCAGGGAGGAGGTACGTCTACACACCAAGGAGAAAGGCCTTGGGGGATGCAGCCCTGCTTCACCTGACCTGGACTTCCTGACTTCAGGGCCAGGAGACAGCGGGGTCTGCAGGGAAGCCCCCACTCCCCATCTATGCACCTGTTAGAGCAGCCCCAGGACACTCATTGAACAGCTGTAGCATATCGGCTTATACAATGACCTCCTAACTTGGACCTGCTCCTCCTGCACTCGGTGAGGTGGGGGCTGCCATGGCACAGCCATGTTTGGACAAAGGGGACTTGCAACAGGCGGGATGAGCTCAGTCATGCTTCAGTAACAAACTGCACCAAGAATTGCAGCAGGTTAAGGTCCAAGTTCACTGCCCGTCCTTCAAGGTAGAGGCCAATCTCACTGTCAGGCTACTCAAGGGCCTGACAAAGCAGAAGGAACAGGGTGCTGGCTGGTTAGCTGCCCACCCACAAGGGACTCTCTTGCCCTGCAAAGGGAGGATGTGCTAGGTGGAGACACTGCTGAGACCCAGGGAAGAGGCTAAGCCACCAGTTCTTTTAAAGGGTGTCACTAGGGGGTCAGGCCCAGGCATGCAGTTGGCTGTGGGGGGAGGAGGTGCATTCTACTAGGGGGCAGGGCCTCTGCCTCACCCTGTCCCTCTCGGGTCCCAGGGAGGCATCTGGGAGGCCTGCCTTGTTCAGACGGGCCTGAGGACTCCAGCAGAGTCCTCAATAAATAAGCAGGTGCAGGCAGGATCACTGTGCCCCCATGGCCCCTGTGGCTACGAGAGGCTTCTGTGTGGTTTCCCTGCTAGGGAGGAGGGGCAGGCCCAGTGTCCACCAGCGTCAGCAGAATCTCACCTCTCGGTAAGCCACAGGCCTGCAGAGTCCTAGCTGGGGCAGGAGAGACACAAACTGACTAGATCCCCCTTCACAGCTTGAGGGCCTTGCCCGTTGCTTCATGTCTGGTCACTAATTTAATCTGCATGGTAACTTCTACAGGGGTGTGACTGTCATTTCAGGTCTGACACTGGGCATGTGGTAGCATGCTCAAGCCTGCGGGGAGCCTTCGCATGGAGAAAGGGACCATTCTCTCTTTGTGGAATGGTGTCCCCTCAAAGGAGAGACGTCCACATCCCAGAACCCATAAAATGACTGTGGCTCAGCGAGTAGGGTACAGGTCCCATATGCCGAGGGCTGAGGGTTCAAACCCGGCCCCGGCCGAACTGCATCAAAAAATAGCCGGGCGTTGTGGCGGGCTCCTGTAGTCCCAGCTACTCGGGAGGCTGAGGCAAGAGAATTGCCTAAACCCAAGAGCTGGAGGTTGCTGTGAGCTGTGACTCCACGGCACTCTACCGAGGGCGATAGAGTAAGACTCTGTCTCTACAAAAGAAAAAAAAATGACCTTACTTGGAAGAATCGTCTTCACAGAGGTAATCAAGTTAAGGATCTGGAGATCTGGCCATCCTGGAATATTGGGGTGGCTCCAATCCCAGTGACGAGTGTCCTTATTAGAGACAGAAGAGAAGACACAGGGGGGAATGCAGGGGTGGGGGCTGTGAGAAGCCGGGGCAGAGGCTGGAGTGATGTCCCACACTGTGTGACCGCCTTCCTTCTGTTGCAGCCCAGTTTGCCCCTGTTGTGTAGACTTACCTGCCCCCTGGGGAATGTGGCCCAGGGAGTGGGAGGGGCTGAGGACAGTGTGACATGTGGTACCCATGTGGCAGTGGGGGCACATGGAACCCCTCTGAGGGGGCCAGTGCCATCCACGCTGCCAGCTCCCTGCCTTTGCTCTTGGGGTTTCCTGTTGGCCCTGGGAACGCCTTCTGTCAGAGACAGCCACCTCCTTCACCCTGAGAGAGCAGACTCCGGTGGGCCTGTTGCCCAGGAGCTGGGGACCGGAAGGACCTCACAGACATGGGACCCACAGTTGTTGAGACTCAGGCTCAGGTCAGAGACAGATCTCACCCAAGTGGGATGAGCATGGACCAACAGCCCACCCGCAGGAGCAGCTACCTGGGTGTGGTGCCGGGGGTGCCCAGGACAGCTGGCCAGGGCAATGAGAATGAAAGGCTAGTGCCCTGGGTGCTGGGGGTGCCGGTCACCTGGTGGGGCACTGGACAGAAGGGACCACAGAGCTGAAACCTGCTGGGCTTCAGCCTTGGTGGCACCCAGCTGGCAGGTGGGAATGTCCTGGAGCCGGCTCTGCTGTGTCCGGCTATGAGCTCTAGGGATGCTGGTCTCTCCCTCTCCTTCCATTCTTGCTGAGCCTCTTCTGAGCCCACCACTGCCCACGCGCATGTCTGCGAGCAAAAGCACAGGCAGACCTGTTGGCCCGAAACTATGGGTAGCTCAGCCGGCTCATGATTTTTAAGGTCAGTTAACACATTGGTACTTGCTCTGTATGCCCGTTGCTGCTGCAGTTGGCAGGGTGTGTTCAGGGCAAACCCATCACGGAAGGGTCTTTCTGACTAGTTGTCCCTCCAGACTCTGGTCTCTGCCCCATAGTGCTGGCTGTCACTCAGCCTGGAGCCCCTTGACCTCCCTCCCAGGCCCACATCTCTGGGACCTGCTCTCAGCACCAGGCAGACATAGCCTTCACTGGCCTTTCTGGACCTGCAAGTCCAAGACTCCCACCCTTACTGCAGTGAGGGGACCTGCCACGTGGGCCAGCTGATGGCCGGTGGGCTGGTCATCCTCTCGTCCTGACTGGACTTGCATTCATTCCTACTGGCAGCAGACGTGTCTGGCAGGCTGAGGGGCAGCTGTCCGTGGTGGGTTGAAGCCAGCCAGGGTGGACAGGACACCTGGGCCACTGCCCGGTGCTTGGATGACAAAGGAGAAATGACACAGAGTGGGGATACCTGTGGGGTGTGGACCTTGCCAGAGGTTGTAGCAGAGGGTGGCGTGAGCCTCCTGTACATGGTGGACCACGTGTGCGAGAGGGTGTGAGAGCAGGGGAGCGTGTGCGGGGACGGTCAGAGCCCGTGGTGGACCACGTGTGCGGGTGGGTGTGAGAGCAGGGGAGCGTGTGCGGGGACGGTCAGAGCCCGTGGTGGACCACGTGTGCGGGTGGGTGT
>CAUYRH010154164.1:0-30602 GCA_963574655.1 Perodicticus potto
TGTTGGTTTTTTTCTTGTAGATTAATTGAAGTTCTGCATACATCCTGGATATTAAACTTTTGTCAGATTCAAAATGTGCAAACATCCTTTCCCATTGGGTATGTTGTCTATTTGCTTTGGTTGTTGTCTCCTTGGCTGTACAGAAGCTTTTCAGTTTAATTAAGTCCCATTTGTTGATTATTGTAGTTGTTGCTATTGCCATGGCAGTCTTCCTCATAAAGTCTTTCCCCAGGCCAATATCTTCCAGTGCTTTTCCAATTCTTTCTTTGAGGATTTTTATCATCTCATGCCTTAAATTTAAGTCCTTTATCCATCTCAAATCAATCTTTGTGAGGGGAGAAAGGTGCGCATCCAGTTTCAGTCTTTTACATACGGATATCCAATTCTCCCAGCACCATTTATTACATTTGTTTTCTTAAATTAGCCAGCATTTGTATCAGTTGCTTGCAACCAAAGAATTCTGAAGCTGGTGTAATACAACGGTTCATTGTGATTCTCATCTGTGCCATGGGTGGCAGGCAGTTCTCCTCACAGGGTGAGTGAGAGTTTGGTCTTATTTTCCTAAGATTATGTAGTTAACAACTATAGTTTATATACTCCACAGTGGTCTCTCCAGTATTAGGAATTCCTTTTACTTTTTAGAATGTCTTAACCTTTGACACATCGCTGTATCTAAAAAGATATTTGTGTCTATGCAGCACAACCCTGAAAAGTTATTGATGTGTACCCACATTTTGAAGAGAACTATAATGTTCAGACCTAGTCTCTGGGTCCGTTTTTCCTCCTGCCCATGGGGAAGGCAAGATTGGGCATCCCTGAACCTCCATTGACCCCAGCTACATTTGACTGTAGTTGGATAGTTACATCTGTAGTAAGCTGACCTGGTGTTTTCACCTGTTATGATGGTGAGGCTGGTCCTCTCTTCTTTCTTCACTTCCTTCCAAGAAAGAATATTTTCCCAAACTTAAGATCACTCTTAGGTTAATAACCTGTAGAACTCCAAGAGATTATTTGCAAGAAAGAGTTCAGGCTCATAGTCAAATTCTCTACATTTGGGTAAGAGTCCCTGCAAGGTGATGATGGTTTTACTGAATCTCTCAGGAGAGTATGAAGAAGGAAACTGAGAAGAAGTAATTATTAGCTTCCTTCTGCTGCTGTTAACTAATGACCAGGAATTTAGTGACTTAAAAGAACATAAATGCACTACCTTATTGCATATTTGCAAAATCCTGTTTGCCATGTAAGGTAAAATATTGACAGATTTGGGAATTAGAAGATGGATATCTTTGTTGGGGCATTATCTTGAAATTGCTCCACTTACAATATAGAGGGGTTACTGAATTAGATGGAAACCCAAATGATCCACCAACCTGCAGCCCTGCCTTTCATAATTTGCTACCTCCCTGTGCCAAAGTATCCCAAATAATCCAAATGTCCCTCCATAATTAAACACACATACACAGCTTTCGTCTATGGTGAGCGAGATTGAGGCCTATTTACTGGCATGTAGATGGTGAGGCACGTACATTATCAGCATCCTGTTCTGCCTGCTCCCATACAGCTAAAATTGTTACCATAAGTCAGGCGAGCATAGAGAAAGAGAGAGAGAGGTCCAAGTAATGGTCACCAATACCTTTACACCTTGCTTTTGGTCCCGATGCAACGATCCTCCAGAGACTCCGAAGTGAGGACAGAAAAAGTATCATCATTTTCTTTTTACATTTCTCCCTCTGTGGGTGGATGGACAAGTCATTGGTCAGCTGGGGGATAGGTGGCAGAGAAGACAACAGTTTAGTGTGTTGGGTTCATGAAAAATAGCAGGTGTATGATTATGAACCAAAGAAAACTTTTGTAAAACTTGGGAAGATCAGTTTTCAGTGATGACCCGGAGTTAATGGTAACGTCCACAGGCATGTCGGCACCTGCCAGTCTGAGAGGAACAGACAGATCGAAGGTTTAATAGACTCTGGGTTCCGCATTTTGGTTTGATGGCTATTTGTTGTATATATTATACACAGTAGATTAGAGGTTACTGATATATTTTTGTACAAAAATTATCTCTTCAGATAGAATGGAACTATGAAGAGAAACCATAAGTCACACAGAAAATACAACAAACAGCACAAACACTGCAGATTGGAACACTCTGATTACCAATCAGATGGTTTCTACGTTTCCAGAGATTTATTCCTATCTAATGTCTTGTTATATACACAGACAACTTTTAATGGTTATACTATGCTCTTTGGGGCATGATGAAAAAGTGACCACCTTTTTCCTAAGGGTCTGGTAACCTGATTACACATCACACCACACCGTTCATAAATCCGGGTTTAGCAGTTCATAAGATGCTGAAGCTTAGATTTTGTACCTCTGTGTATCCATGTAGGGTGGCACAGAGCTCACTGTGGGAACTTCCGTGAGCGTGGGAAACCCTTTCTCCCATTCCCTTCCACTCCAGCCAGCCCTGCTGGTGGCCTGAGTATACGTGATACGGGGAGTCCTGTAATTCCTCTCCGTATCTTGCTTTTCACCTTCCTTGTACTTACCAAGGTTGTAGCTATTACTTTTTTCATGTGGTTACTTTATTAACGTGTGGCTTCCACACTAGATTATAGGTTCTACGAGGCAAGTAAATAAGGCTGTGCTTGATCCCCGTCGTAGGCTTTTCTGGGTTGCTAGAACAGAGTAACACAGACTGGGGAATTTGTAAAGAAGGGAGTTTATTTGGCTTACAGTTCTGGAGGCTTGGCAGTCCAAGAGCATGGCACTGGTGTCTGGCAGGAGGTAGAAGGGCAAGAGAGGGGAGAGAGAGTAAGCAAGAGGGGGCCAAACCCTCCTATAACAACTTGCTCTCACAAGAGTAAACCTCCTCCTATAATATGCTATTAGTCCACTCATGAGGGCAAAGCCTCCATGACCTCATCACCTCCTAATGGTCCCATCTCTTATTACCATCACAATAGCAATTAAATTTCAACAGGAGTTTTGGAGGGGACCGTCAAACCTTAACTGCCACCATCATACATCTGGTACTTAGCACAATGCCAGGCACATTGTGGAAATTCAGTAATTCATTAAATAAATAAATGAAAGGTGTGTCAAGGCAATAGGCTAATCATGCCTTCACTATCCTGTGGCATGGAAAAGTCTCACAGGCTTCTTCCTTCCCTGCCAGGGAGGGATTGGTCCTTGGGGAGAGAGAGCCTCAGGACAACATAAGAAATCCTTTCATTTTAGAGATAAAGAATTTCAGACCAGAGCCATTTAGTTACATACTGGAGAATCTAAGGAACTCACTGCTGAGTCCATTTCATCAAGAACAGTGATTGAGTCAGTCAGGGATGAACTTGGCAAAAGAACCTGGTCAGCTTGGCTCTCAGGCCAGGGCTCCATTCATTAGATCCTGATGTTGCTGGCATAACATTAACCAAGCTTCACATTGCAAGACTTCTTTTCTGATTGCATAGGCTAAGAAATTAATCTTAACAGTTTGAACAGATAATTATTAGATGAACCCCAGTTGGAGATGTTTATTAGGAAAGAGTTGGCAGTGGAACAAATAACCTCCTCCTTAATCCCGGAAACCAGGCGACCATCAAGCTGTATATCTTCGATGATTAAGCTCTTCAGACTAAAACACACACACCTTCCCTTCTGCCTCGTGCTCCTGCTCTCTGGAGTGACTCACGTCTGTAAAGATGCTGTTGCTATGAGGAAAATGTGAGTCTCTCTGATGACAGTTGTTACAACAAGACAAAGGCATTTTTAGAATTATTGCTATTATCTCATATAAGAGATTCTGACAGCCTCTTTCCATTTTGCCCTCATAATCCCATTAGATTTTACAAACTTTGCAAGGGCAGCCTTGAGGCCATGGCTGAGATAAAGTACTTTCAGGAATGTTCCTTTCCTGCAGCTGAGAATCATGATTCATGTTTCAAGGGATTTGTAAAAACAGATCCTGTCTACAAATGGTAGAAAATCTTAAGAGTCGCAACAGGGTATCAAGGGACTCCAGAAATAATCCAATTCCTTCCCCTCCCTCTAAATTGCATGTAAACAAGAGGCTCCATGAAAACCAATGAAACACATAGATAACAAATTAATTAATTAAACCAGAGTTTCCCTGGGACAAAGCAACTCAGTAACTTTCCTAATCTCTTAATGTGTCCCAGAGCCTTCTGGCACCTGCTGTATGAGTAATCATGACCTACTGTAGTTCCATGCTGGTCCTTCCCCCAGGGACATCTCTGCTAGGACAAGTGACTGAAGCCCGAGTAAGAATGTGTTGCTATCAATTTCTACGACTCCTACTGTCCCATCTTCTAGCAGTGTATTTTTTTTTTAAATTGGAGAGTAGATGTCATTTTTCAGAATATGACTTTTATAACTTTATATTTTATAAAAATAACTTCCTTATTTTATAGATTCAGAGAATTTAATAATGGGGTAAAGATCCACAAGTGCTAAAAAAAAACAAACAAACAAAAAAAACACCAAGTCTTGATCATGTAATGGGTTATGTTCTCGTATAATTATAAACCTACCTCGTGCCCTCCCAGGGCTCAACATCTGCCCCACTGATTCCACTATTCACTATTCAATTATTCACTATTCACTGCTCAACTATTCCCCCACAAGAATAGACAAATTCTTGATTGTTGATTACTTTTGTCATTCTCTTAGGAATGAGGAATGGGAGTGAAATATAGGGCAATTTTTTTCTATTAAATATTTTTAATCTTCCAGCACGTTCCTGTCACATAGCTATGACAGGCAAGGAAGCTGTTATGTTCTGAAGGGATGATGAGAGAAAAAAGGAAGTGAGGAAAAAGTTAGCCGAGAGGTTGCAACACGGTGTCCTTAACGCAAAGCAGCTAAGGGTAACGTCAGTAGTCGTAGGTCTCTCTGGTTGGGATGCATCGGGTTAGTCAATGGAATTGGAGCTGGCCTTAGAAGAGCATTTCATGCTCTTAAATAAAATGACAAACAAGAAAAATATTTGGTGGTGGTGATAGAGGGAACGACGGCAGCTGGGGTGGTGATGGTGGCAGGAAGTGTGGCACCCACGGTGACAGTGGTGATAAGAGCAGTGGTGTGGTGGGGAGGGTGCTCACGAGCATGACATGTGGGGGAGCGGTCAGGAGAGAGGCAAAATCGGAGGAGTGAGGATGGCGGGACACAGTTGTAGGCCGGGTGCTATGGGCCGTAACAATGCTGCTAATCACCACGAGGGTGGTAGGGACAGTGCCTACAGGAATGTTCCTCTTCTGTGACATTTCCAATTGTCTGCAGAGATTTATTATCCAAGGACAAAAGAGACCTGATGTGGTGGCAAGTGAGAGAGGTGAAAAGAGAAAGAGACCCCCCCCCCCAATCTCTCAGGGAAATTCACTGCTGTTTGTACTGTCTCAGTTCCTAATTTTATGTCACAGCCCTTTGGAGACAAATCTTTTTGCATTATGAGTCAGACACATCATCTTTCTTCAGTAAATGTTCTAAAATGCTACTATGCATTTCCAAGTACAAATAAATGGTTTCAACAGATGGCTACACCTTAATAGTGGATATGGTAAACCTTTCCTCAACACAAAAATGTTCTTTCTGGTTGTGTATAGTGCCCACTTCTTTTGTGATTACTAGAAAAAGGGAACTTTCGAAGTGCCATTAGCTCCATTGCCAATATTTTTTAAAGTTCTTACAAAAAAGACATTACCTAAGTTCTTTGTCAGTTCAGAAAGAACACTGTTTAATCCAAAACGTGCAGACCGATGCCAAGGAAAATGTTCCCAGTGGAGACTGGAGCTGCATTGGCTGCACTTCATTATTGAATTCAAATATGGAGCGTGGTGTATTTCATTCTAGGAGGGAACAAAAAGCATGTTCCTTGTATGGTGAAAGTTGGTCTCTCTCGGCCTCAGTTTCTTTCTTTCTCCTTTGGTCAGAATTTTAACATCCCATTATTTTTACTCTCCATTGTCTATTGCAGCTTATCTGAGGAGAAAAAATGCCCCACTTGACGATGTTTTTTAGCAGTTGTCATTTGAGTGACTGTAATAAAAGGATCAAAGTCTACGGGCCATCTAGTCTCTCCTCTGTAGCCCTGTGGCTGTGTGCAGGAGGTGTTGCTGATACATTTCCAACAGCAACATCTGGCTCCCTGGCAGCCTGCTCTGTTCACCATGCTGACCCATCAATGGCTCGAGAACCGTTCAGAAGATGCTGTATGGGTTGGCTGGAACGTGTGGAGACCATCGAGTTTTTTTTTTTTTTTTTTTCCTTTTCTTTTTGTTCATCCTCTTGGGTACAATTTATCTGTCAGTCACTTTTCATTCTGAGGAATTTACTATACTTTTCTGTGTCTATTTGAAATGAATAAGGAAACTCCTCATTAAACATTGGGATTTATAGGACCCAAATGGGACTTCCCAGTGCTGTATTCAGGATGGTGGAGGAACTATGCTATTGGTGGAATTGTCCTTGAAATAGTGAATTTCCCTATGAAGGTCTCCAAATGTTACATAGCCCGTAGAAGCCAAAAGGAAGGGCTTTTTTTTTTTTTTTTGCCCAGGGGCTGACGGGGTTGGGAAATGTATGGAATGATCACTAATAGAAATTAAAGTGTTAGGGATTTATGTCAAAGTTCTCAAGGGAGAAAGTTCTTGGTGGAGAATCAAAGAAGGACTGAAATCTAGTGGAAAGGAGCCAGATAATATGAAGAAGGAAAAAGAAAGGAAGTTGGGTTGTGGGCCAGATATAGGAATTGAAGTTTGAAGAGAGAGAGATTATTGAATATGATGCTGTGTTGAAGCAAGAGAAAACGCAACATTTATTGAAATATAAATGGTGAGCTTTGAGAAAAGGAGCAGAGGAAATAAAATTCCGGTTTAATACAAGCTATTAAAACATAAGAGAAAAGATGTCTGGAAAACGGAAAAGGTATTTTGTTATCATAGAAAAGAGCTGTATGGAAAACTAAGGAGAGATTCATCAAGAAATAAATAAGAAAGAGGCAAACTCTAATGAAGATTAACAGATCATTTAAATCGGATATTAAATCACAACATTCTCTTCAGAAGGTAAATTCACATCTTGATTTTGAGAAGGTAATCTGTGTGGATCACATCTGAGTGCACACTTGTTCCCTGGGTGGGTGATTTTCTCCCTGGTTCAGCTGTAAATGAGAACATCCATGGGGAAATAAAATGTTTCCTTGGAATCGTGTGGGAAGGGAACAGACAGTACTGAAGGTACAGGGCGGTTCATCCAATGCACAAATTTACAACATTAATATTCATTATTATTGTGGTAGCCAATACTTATGGAGGGCTTGCTATATACTCGCTATATATTTGCTATATACAATTTGATTACCCCGACTCATTTGATACTCACCAACAAACGCGTGAGGAGGAACTGTGTTATTAGCCGCATCGTATGCTTGATGAAACCAAGACCAATACATGGAGTAACTTGCCTAAGACATAAAGATGGAAAAATGGTAGACCTGACATTTAAAGCCAGGCAGTTCACCATCAGGGTCTGTTTCCTAATTCTCTGGGGGTCAATACAATGACCAAGTTTTCACGTAGAAACCTTTGACTCATATGAACACGAAATGAAACTGATACAGTCATTTGTATGCAAAGCAAATAATGGGATGGAACTTTCCAGGTTGCAGGCATTAGGCTGCAGCTGTCGCTGCCTTCCCTGCTCTCAGTGGAAGTTATTTAATCAGCACAAAAAGGGGATGTGGCTAGGATGGTACCGCACGACAGCCATGGACTTTGAAGAGATAAACAAAGGAAACGTCGCTCTGTTAAA
The DNA here is from genome assembly GCA_963574655.1 of Perodicticus potto. Taxonomy (NCBI): domain Eukaryota; kingdom Metazoa; phylum Chordata; class Mammalia; order Primates; family Lorisidae; genus Perodicticus; species Perodicticus potto. Next base: position 7,828 of record CAUYRH010154164.1, read on the forward strand.
GCCTATACTTAAACGCTTGCCTGATCTCTGGAACAAGAATGGAAGATCTCTCTTCCACCATTTACCACCTCAGTGAAGGCTAAGAATGCTTTGTCATTTGATGAAACGATTATTAAAATGCTCAGAGAAATGACTACATTTGCTGATTGCTCATTTCCAAAGTGGTTGAAATACCTAGACAAGGAGGACAGGGCGGTGGGTTGACACGGTTTGTAAAGTCCTGTAAGGCTTTCTGATAACAGGCCTGCTAGAAGTGCAAAGTATGATTCTCATTTCCAGTCCAGCCAGATTTCACAAAAGGCCTGAGCATCATAAACCTGCAGACAGAAGTGGTTCCAGGGGGAAAAGAGAGGCTTGCTCGTCAGCCAGCTGTGCGGAGGGCTGCGCTCCAGCTTCGCATCACGGGTGTGCAGCCCGAAGAATGTTGGCTGCCTCTGGGGCCAGCTGGCGCGCCCGGGGACGTGCTCCTGGAAATCCTGAAACGTCTGCGCGGGACTCCAGTAAATTGAGTTTCGGTTAGTGGAGGAGCAATGTCATCAGCCGGGTTTCAGTCAGGCTGTTTTCTGAAGGCTTGCGACTTCAACGCGTGACCGCTGGGGCTGTCAAATGGGGCTGATGAGACCTGCCTCATAGGGCAGGGTTGCAGTGAGGCCTCAGTGAAATAGTTGATGCTAATCACTTAGCACAAAGCTTGGCCCAAGCTAAGAATGTGCTAATCGGGTTGCTGAGGTGGCGTGGTGTTTTAAAGCTCCCTTTCCAGCGTCCGTGCCCCTGGTGCCTCCTCTGCCTTCTGACCCATTTCTTTCTCATGGTCCATGATAGTGTGTGACACACAGGGACCAGATTCCTGGTCCCAGGTCGCCGATGGCACATGATAGCATAGTGACAGACATGCAGGCTTCTGCTCACGCAGAGATTCCTGGACAGCAATGGTAATGATTTCTTACCACGAACCTTACGAGACCAGAGCCAGAGCAGCCTTCAACTCCGTAGGGCGGTGGGGCAAGTGGTTTCCTCAGAAATGCCTTCTACCCACCTGGCAGTCACCTTGGGCAGCCGGAAGAAACATCTCTCGCTTCCAAGTGCTTGTGAGTGCTGTTGAGTCCCCTGATGGGCCCCTGTCCAGTGTCAAGGCCGGCCAGAGTGGCTGGTCGCTGGCAAGCCTGCCATCACCCGCCATTCCTCAGATTCTGCTGGAGCTCACTGGGGCCACCCGGGTCAGAGGGAGACAAAGAGCAGTTAAGAAGGTTCAGAACTCAGCAGAACTGGGTCATCTGCTGGTTGTAGGCCCAGTGATCCCTCATTGTCCCCAGATTCTCTTTCCCCCAGAGACTTAAGGAGACAGCCATGCTTTTTTGTTGTCCCATTAAAATTTGACCAACATCCAGCTAGTTCTTCTAGAGAGAGAATGACAAAGGGCCCCTGGCAGACTTAGGGTAGCTTGCAGAATTTAAACAATAACAATCTCTCATATGACATGAGGTAAAATTTGGAGGCAAAATGTGAAGTAGAGTTGTTGCTTTGGCAAAGCTTATTGGTCAAGAACCAGCAAGGAGTCCAAATCCTGCATTATAAAAACAATTGAAACCCCACCTAATACCCCTTCGGTCCTGACTGGAACGTTCCTTAATGTCTTGACCGTGAGCACTGCTTATTCCTATTGAAAATACCAGTTGTGGAGCTCAGAATAAAGTATGTTTTATTGTTTGGTTGACAATATGCTATGTCCTCGAATTTTGCACTCACATACCTAGCATGGATGAAAAAGAATCAGACTTACTGCGTTAAGTAGAGATCAGGTCTGAACTGACGGAACAAAGAACAGCAGCTCTGTGTTTTCAGCATTTCCAGAGCGAAGCCTCTGTCTATAAACCTACCTGGATGGGGACCAGCAGGTTCTGGGAAGAATATTAACCTGAATTGGTTGCAGTCTTGTTTCCCAAACTGCTTTATAAACACTCCCTCATCTGTGCTGCCAAAGCGCCACATTTAACGAATCATCCAAATCTTTTTGCCATATATCCTGTGTTGCTATTGATGATGGAATACACGTTCCTGATAGCAGAGGAGAAATTAGGGCACGACCTACAGTGCCAAGCAAAATAGCCTCATAAGATAATCCTCTTAGAAGGTTCATTTTGAGTTTTGAGAACACCGAGTGTGGCATTTTAGAGAGTTATCAGAAGCTATATTGCCTGTTAACAGAACTTTTTATCTCCTTGATGGTTTGTCCTGATTCTGAGTAAGCATAAAGGAAATGCAAATCATTGCTTCATAAACACGCCAATTCTTGCCTCGTGATTCTTTTGCGTTCTTGGTTATTTTGCCTAATTTTAAGAAGACTTTAGCACTAAAGAAGAGAGTTCAAGAGCACAAGTTTTGGAAACCAACATGTTGGATTTTGTGTCCAACTTCTCTGCCTCTGAATGGTTATATGAACAGGGTAAATTAATTAATATCCCCAAACCTTTACAGAATTAATTAATTAATTAATACTGTAATTAATTAATTAATTCTGTAAAAATAATGCAGGTAATGGATATAAAGTTTTTAATCTAGTGCTTAATGCCCGGCACATTGAAACTATTGTTCTTATTTTCATTATGTTGATTAATTAGTCACTATTAGAGTACCATTACTCCCTGAGAAATTTAGGAAACAAAAAAATGTTATAGGAAAAGCTGGGCATTGTGGTGGGCGCCTGTAGTCCCAGCTACTTGGGAGGCTGAGGCAAGAGAATCGCCTACGCCCAAGAGCTGGAGGTTGCTGTGAGCTGTGACAGCACAGCACTCTACCGAGGGTGACAAAGTGAGACTCTGTCTCTTAAAAAAAAAATATTATAGGAAAGCTATACCTTCGACTGAAAACGTTAATAACCACATGTGTGGTGCCAACAAGCACCATTTCCTGGTAATAGGGAAAAGAGAATTATCGCTCTTATAGGAGAAGATCCAGAGAGCTAGCTTATCCCTTCCACCAGGGGAAGACACAGCAGGAAGGCACCATCTAGCTCAGCTTCTGGAGCTGTTTTCCTCAGTCGTCATTTCCTAGAAGTTGCTAGGAGTAATGTTACCCTCTTCAAAGTTTTGTGTTTAGCATCCTGTACTTCAACAACCACCTCCCGTACTTCCCAAAGTAATGTGCACTGACGTTCTTCAGCCCTACTGATCTGAACAATTGTTCCCCGTCTTCCATCTCTCTTACGTCCATATTTTCATCCTCACTCAGTGTCAGATTCCACTTCTTTCATTTAACCTCAACAGTCTTTTCTCTGCAGCCATCACAAATGCTTGGGAAAATTCATGGACCTGAGCTAGAGAACATGGTGACTGCTTCTTTTAAATTTGTAGCCTCACTTTGACCTAAAGTGTCCAGTGGCTTTTTTTTTTTTTAAGAGATAGAGTTTCACTTTGTTGCCCTCAGTAGAGTGCTGTGGTGTCAGAGCTCACAGCAACCTCCAGCTCTTGGGCTCAGGAGATTCTCTTGCCTTAGCCTCCGGAGTAGCTGGGATTATAGGTGCTCGCCACAATGCCTGATGCATTTTTTTTGTTGCAGTTTGGCTGGGCAGGTTCAAACCTGCTATCCTCAGTGCATGGGGCCAGCGCCCTACTCAATGAGCCACAGGCACCGCCTCCAGTGGCCTTTTGGTTACAAACACCAGCTCCTACTGCCTTTGGGATATTATTCCTACCATTCTCCCTCAACATCAGCTGCAAAGAACTCCTGGATGTTACTCCAACATAATAAGCAGATTTCTGGGACTTTTATTGCCATGGCAGGTCTTAGATGTTTTCTGTGCATTCATGAACACACTCTCACACACACCAATCTGAACTTTAAAAATTATTTCATTTATGTCATGCTGAAAGAATTGTTCTGTAATTTCTTTTTCTACTTAATAATATGTAAAGTAACTTTTTTTGACATTAGTTTGGACCTCATTTTATCTGCAAAGTGGAGTCATAGAAGACATTTATCATTTCTTACTTACCTATTTTCTCCTACAGTTGATTTTTCATCTTGAGGCTCTTGACTTTCTCATTTGCATTTCTTCACTTCCCCTGAAAACAATCAGATAGGGACAAGGAAGCAGTAATGAAGAAGGTGAGCCCCTCGCTTTGCCTTGGCAGCCCCTGCAAGTCCTCTAAGTCTTCCCTTAGAGAATCCACATTCCCTTAAGAATGCAAGCACATAAGCAAAAATTACAATAAAAAGTGGTAAGTGCCGTGATGAAATTCTCCTCAAAAAGATAGTAGATCCCAGGGGAGGAAGGGATTGGTGCTTCAGGATATAGTAGGACATGAGGGAAAGAAACTCATTTTCTGATATTGACACTTTAAGCCTACGTTTTAGGGGGTTACCGAGGCTCTTTCTGCCAAGCCATCGGAAAGAGAGAGGAGAGGTCAGAATAAATGGGATTGGGAAGGAGAAAGAGAAATATGAAAGAAGAAACCTATGAGAAGAGGACCCGGATGCTTAGGGCCCCAGAGGGGAGTGGCATCTCAGAGTGAGGGCCTTTGCCCAGGGGACGAGGAGAGTGTCTTACCCTTAGAGGGGAGAGATGCTGTGTTTTATTCTTATTGTGTGTCTAGGTCAGACACTTGTAAATATCAGGAAAATACAATGTGTGGATAAGATGACTCAAAGCTAGTCAGATTTGAGTTCTAAGCCAGATTCTGCTCACGTTTACCAGTGAGACTCGGGCAAGTTACCCTTAGGAGTTCCAGGTTCCTTCTCTGTTTGGGAAAGCTTATTATTCCCGAGGAATAAAGGAGATAGTATAATTGAATCATATGAGTGTCTACTATATTATCAGTGTATAACTATAATTATTACTATAAGTTACTTGATATTTCTTTTTTAAAGAGACAGTGTTTCACTATGTTTCCCAGGCTAGACTTGAACTTCTGGGCCTAAGTCTGACCCTCCCACCTGAGCCTCCTAAGTAGCTAGGACTATAGTTTCAGGCCACTGCACCCAGACTACTTGCTGAGTACTTTAAAAATAAAATGTCATATGCCCGTGAAGAAGGATTTTTCTTTGGACAAAAGGTTGCTTTTTCCTTTTATTTCAATTTTAACACATTGATATTTGACATAATGATATCGGAGGTGCAGTCGTTTGGGTATGTAGAACAGCTATTTGGCCATCTGCAAGAAGGAACTCAATGTATTTTCAGCTTTATAAGTGCGTTCTATTCACAAGCCATAAGAGGTAACTGTTGTGGCTTATATCACAGGCGACATGGGGGATGAAGGTAGAGGATTTAAGGGCCTCTCCAGCTGCTGATGGCTGACCTGAGAAATAGAAACCAGGAAGTCTTTCATTAGGATGAACATAGAAAATGAACAATCTTTCTATTGTGAGCCTAAATCATGAATGTTGTAATAATGTATAAAATACAGTCATATGAAACAAAAACAAAACAAAAAGTCCCAAACTTTCCCCCAAAGATCAGCCTTAGACAAATGTTTTTCACAGCACTTCCTCTTCCCACTCCCACCTTCCATTCCAGAGCAGCTAATAATGTTTTTTCTTTTATTCCTGTGACCACCCATAGGAGAAAGATAATCAGGAAATAGTTTTCCCCGCAGATGTGGTGTAGCTGAGAGTGATAGCAGTTCCACCAGCATCCATCCAGAAGGGATTGTCTTAGCAACCACTTTGTTAACATTGAAACAAGAGGACAGTTGTACAAAAAAAAAAATCTAATAAGTCTAGAAAAATGTATCAGTGACTATCTCTTTCTTAAAGAGTCCTCTCTTTTGTAAAAGGCTCTCTACCTTCATACAGTTTTTACTCTATTCTGTGAATAGTTTCTGCTTCCCAGATGGTCGTACTGGTCAGTAATTACCCTTCAACTCCTTTTTGTAAGATAGTACAAAGAATTCAAGTCATTGAGATAGTACTTTAATTTGAAAAACAAAAAGCCTGTAATTTCCACAATAGTATGAGTAATACTGAATCAGGGTGAACAACTCATTCTTCTTATTTGCCTAGGACTTCCCTGGGCTTAGCCCTGTAAATCCCAGGCCCATGAGGCCTTTCAATCTGTAACAGACCATGATGATTTGTCTCCCCAACTGAGATTGTTTCTACACCTATGTGGGAAGAGGCTTTTCGTGAAGACCTGTGCAATATCAAGAACAATCTGAATATGTCTATTTTCTAAAACCAACTACTTAAAAGCCTCATATGGAAACTGTCACAAGAACACTTCTAGGGATATAGTATTATTTTACTTCTACTTAAATATAGAAAGAAGAAAAGGTTAGGTGTTTTTCCCCAAATCACACAGGCAGTGATAGGATTTGAACCCAAGTAGACAACTTCCATTAGGCAGACCACTTCCATTGGTTCAGCTAGTAAACCAGGTTGTTTCTTGATTATAGTGCTTTACTTCTGAAAAAAACTAGCCTCAGAGACCTTGTACTGGTAGTTATCGTAATATGTTACATTCAACTGTACCTCCTGATGAAAGAGATTCCACCAAGGATGAGGGCCTGAGCTAGAAACCAGGGGTCTACTAGAAGATTTGGTATGGGAGCTCTCTGCTAATGATTGGCTGTTTCCTTCCTCTTCTATTGTGTTTGCACCTGAGGTCAATCGAATGTATTGTTCCTTCTCACACTATTCAAGCACTCATTTGTATAATCAGAATAGGTTCAGCATGATTCATCCTCAGAGTATCCACAACCCCCATCACTGCCTCCTTAACAAGCCCAAATGAGCATTGCACACTGACTGTGGTTTTGATTATTCTATTTGTGCTTAGTCCCACTGACCCACTTAGAGCTGTAGCGGTATCCACATCATATGGTTCATTATGTAATTGAATTTAGTGTTCATGAGATTTGGAGCCAGGAAAACAACATTCCATGTGGCGAGCCAAATGAAGCTATTCTTCTAGTACAAAATGGGGACAGAACATTGATGAGTCTGAAGACAAGACCTTTTTATTTTGATTAAGAGAGATTATTTGCTTCTTGAGGCCATGGCCTTGGGCCAGGAATCCTTGCCGTGAAACGTTTGAAAGGATGAAGACAATTTGGATGAAGAATGTAACAGTATTTTCAATGTGTCCCTGTATACCACTACTTAGAGAGTGTGATTGGCTCCAGGAAAGAAAAAATATATAACTTTAAAAATAGAATCCTTAGCCTCAGGGAAGCACATTAGCCATGCCAGATCCCACGAGCTGGCACTTCGAGTTCTGTGCACTTTAGTTTACACCAAGGTAGCTCAGGACCTTAAGAGAGGCTTGGTAGTGGTACCATTAGGGAAAATGGTAGGGCATATTTTTAGTTTCGATTGATGTGTCTCTAAGGGAACTAGGAGAGCAGTTTACATAAATGCTAAATAATAAGACTTTTTCTGTAAATAGAACATCAGTGTAATGGTATGTAGTTTGTTCAAGAAGCCAGCCTAGGGACTATGTTGAAATTACATTTAAAGCAAGATGTATTCCCTCCACTTTGCTAAGTAAGTGTCAGAAAACTAAAGTAAGAGTTCCTACCATGAAGATGATGCAAGTGGGTTATTTTAAAGAATCTGATCATCAAAATGTAAAACGGAAAAGCAGTTTGAATGTGCAAAAAAATGAATAGAACACATTTTTAAGTTCTAAATCAAATTGACAATGAAAGCTAGATTGGGCAATATTGATGAAAGGAAAGTCAGCGTGATGGTACGGAGGGTGCCGTGGGATATCATGTATAATGTTACTGAAGCAGTCATAACGCAGCACCGTGAAAATACACTTGGGAAACCACTCTTTATAAGAGCAATAAATTGCACTTTGGTGGACAGAGAAAAACATAAAACAAATCCCCTTGTTAAACTCCTTTAAACTAATAAACAGGATGTGTGGTGCATGGTACTGTGAAAGGCAAGTGTCCAGTGAAAACAGAATAGAGGAAATACTGCCCACGTGAAATGGAATACAAGGATTTGGCCTGGTGGGAGTAATGTGTTATTCATATTTGAACCTACCCTGAAATTGCCAATATTGGACATTTTCTATCTTTATGCTCGTGACACTTGAAACAGGGCAAATGATGTGGACGTAATACTCCTGAGAGATTAGTTCTCATATGGAAGAAATGCATGTGATAGTCTGTAATCAAATAGATACAATGGCACGCAAGCCGCAGAACCTTTTATCTGTTAGTCATTTGTTGTTTAGAAGCATGTTTATTAAGAAGGTTTGCTTTTAAGTAGCATCCTCATTTCCAGTGAGTAAAATGGGCAGCTGGGGAAATTTCAAGATGTAGTAAACAGTTTCTTTAAAAAAAAACTCCCACTTTTACCTAAATGCTTAGATAACTCAGAAAAGTAAGGTCATGTGTATTTTAAAGTTATTTATGCAATGGTTTCAATCCTTCTTTTCTTTTCAAATGCCTAAATCAGATCAATCTTTCCAACCTTTTCTGGTGTTTTAATTTAAAAAATAGTGCTCATTCATGTGTAACTCATGGTGTCTTCAATGTTAAGAAGACACTTGATGAGAATGCTTCTCAGGGTACCATGAGATGTTATGTAACCATCAAATCGGGGTATTTATTTAGTTGTTCATCACCTCAAACATTTGTCATTCCTTTGAGGTGAGAACACAAAATTGTACCACAGAAATATGTATAATTAAAATATGACTTCTTATTTTTTTATTAAGTCAAACACATAGATCATGTATACACTGATGCCTTTCTGGGGTACATTGTGCTGATTTTATTTACACTTAGGGATGCTTACATCACACTGGTTAATAGTCTTCACCTCATTTACTTAATTATTGCATTTAGACATTTATACTCTATACTTAATAGATTTGACATGTACTCTTACAATACGAACCATAGGAATGATCCCACCATTTACCCTCCTTCTGTCGAAACTTCCTCCCTCCCCTCCCATCTCCGCCTTAAAAACAGATGGAGCCTTTACCTCTTTTATGTTAGAGCTGGAACATATTCTTTATGGATAGAGCTGGAACACATTCTTCTTAGTAAAGTTTCTCAAGAATGAAAGAAAAGTATCCAATGTACTCAGTACTATTATGAAACCAATTTATAATCGCTCACACTTTCATAAGAAAGATAAATCACAACTATAGCCCAAGATGAAGGAGAGAAGACGAGGGTAATATGACTTTTTTTAAAAAACATCAATACAATTCTTAAAGGGAAAAGGACCCCTTCTCAGGGAACTTACTACAGCAGTAGTTTGCAAAACAGGGTACATGACAGTTTAGCAAATGACTTTGTGCATTTGTTTGTGAACAAACTTTTGGATCAGGATTTTTTTTTTTTTTTTTTTTTTGCAATAAACTGCATAGAGTAATTTAAAGGAAATGCTTGGGGTATTTCCTTTGGTCAAAAAGATGTTCTTAAAAAAAAAAATCATTGTACCTCTGACCACGATGGAAACATAACTGAGAGCACAAGAAGAAAGGAAAAGGTCAGACTGACCAGGGGTCAGCTTCTGGGTCGCACAGTTATCAGCTGGATCTTGGATACGTTTTATAATGCGCAGGTCTTGTTTCTTTGTGTGTGAAATGGAGACACCGCTCTTGAGCTTTCATGTTTGTGGTGTTTTGGTGCGAGTGGTGCGAGCGTTCACAAGCTGACCTGCGAAGTGCCGTGAGGTCTGGCAATCCCCACATTTGCTGGGACCAAGGGACAGCCGTACACATCACTGTGCACATCGTGTTCATTATTTGCGCTCGTGTTCATTCCATCCATCCCTGTGGTCTTCTTCTGCATCAACACGAGTTTCTTCTCCGTTTATTTATCTTTCCTCCCATCATTCTGATTCCTTTGATTCCGCTCCAGCATGTAGGCAGTGGGTGAGGCCAAAGGCTCTTTCACAGAGCTAGATCTTAGGTCTGCAGACCATTTTCCCCTTCTCAGTCTAGTCTTGAGCACCATCCCCACACACTCTACAATCAGAAGAAAGATTGTCATTCCAGACTCGTACTCAGATCCTACAAGACAAGTCACTGGTGGTGGGAAAAAGGATGGTATAAACAATACCTTTCAATCTGTGTTAAAAAGATGTACCAACACGTCTTAACTTACTAATCAAAGAAATATATACTTGGCTATTATTTTATTCTTACCCTGCTAAATTGTAGAGATTTAGAAAATAAATAAATGTACGGCCTCTCCCTCTATGGTGTGTATAGCCCAGAAGAGAAAGAGACATTAAGGAAACAGTCATTCAAGGATAGCAACTAGGAAAACGGAATGTTGATAGCAATCTTGTTACTTTCTGGAAGATAAATGTTGTGATTTAGGAAATTTTCCTGATGGCTTTTCTGATCAAAGAGCAGATTCCTATGATGTGGGTGAGATAAAGAGAGCAAAATCAGAAATAGATTGCTTAACATATTAAAGTTGGAAAATTTTTGAATTTTATGGAGCAGGTTGGAAAAGAGTAGTTGGAGACCAGCCTGAACAAGAGCAAGACCCGTCTGTACTAAAAATAGAAAAACTAGGTGGGCATTCTGGCACATACTTTTAGTCCCAGCTACTCAGGAGGCTGAGGCAAGAGGATCACCTGAGTCCTTTGTGGTTGCTGTGGGCAATGACGCCATAGTACTTTACCCAGGGCAACAGTGAGACTGTCTCAATAAAAACAAAATGAACAAAAAACACTTTGTAGTCAAAGGCTGGAGTGATACACAGAGACCAGATTTTAGAGCAGCAGCTTCTATAGCAGTGTTTTTTCAACCTTTTTTTATCTAGTGGCACCCTTGAACCTATAGTTGAACTTCTGTGGCACACTTAAATTATGTTGATTTACAAAAATGAATATACTTGTTGTGCTTTGAACTTCTTTTGAAAATAATTTAATGAACTTTAGCATTTTTTGTGGCACACCTAAGATCCTCTCACAAGCACACCAGTTGAAAATCACTGCTCTGAAGTCTGAAGATTGTGCTAGTGGATTTTGCCCTTATGCTAAGAGAAAGGAGAGGATATTAATGAGCTTTAAACACAGAACTTACTTAAATAAGTGTATTGGAAGGTGGAAAGAATTTCAATGAGAAACACCTGGTTATCAGTTACAAGGCTGTTTCCGTAGATGGAAGTCAGGGGCACTAGTGTCTTGAACTTGGACAACACAGAGAAGTCAGAAAATTTCCAGTATAGTGGAAAGACTTAAGATAAAATTTGAAGGTAGAATCATCAGGTTTTGGTGTCTATGAAAAATGACAAGAAATAAGGCATCAATGACCCCATTCATATTTTAAGTATTAGCAGCTGGGTGAATCCTCAAAGAGGAAAGGGAAATGGAAGTGTTAGAGGCTTGAACACATGAACGTCAGAGTTCTCGTCCTTCTGTGAAGGAGGTTCTGGGTCATCTATTTCACTTTATATGCCTTTACAAAATCCCACGCATTTAAACTAAAATGTCATTACTGATCCCTGATATTAGTTAGAGTATTTGGTTGCAAATAACAGAAACCACTCAAAGCACTTCAAGGAGGGAGAGTTTTATTATAAGGATTTACATGGAAACAAGAAAAATAGGTTTCTCAGTCCCAGTGGCCAGGCCTTGCAGAAATACCAATAAGCCTGCTCACACTCAGAGAAGGACTGGCAACCAGAAAATATTTTCAGAAATGGAAGGCCATTCAGGAATGCTTTTCCAATAAGTAGTAGTAGTTGTTCCTGTTATTATTTTGGTCCTCTTAGTCATGGACAAGAATCACCTGTTCTTTTTGTTTCTATTTTGTGTGCGTCATTCTCTTCAATTTTCTACCTGTCTCTTGAGTTTCTCCATTCACTCTTTCTGAGTTCTTAGTTCCTCTTCCTGGGGTAGCAATTGGGTGTAGCTCTAATGCTAGGCTACCAGCAAGCTGCTGTCTGTAGAAAGATTGGAGTTTCCCTCCAGAGGATCTGTGTATGAAGTCAGAGCACTGCCCCCTCTGTATAAGAGGTTTTTTGTTTTTTTTTTTTGTTTGCTTTTTGAGACAGAGCCTCAAGCTGTTGCCCTGGATAGAGTGCGGCGGCATCACAACTCACAGCAACTAACAACTCCTGGGCTCAAGTGATTCTCTTGCCTCAGCCTCCCAAGTAGCTGGGACTACAGGCGCCCACCACAATGCCCGGCTATTTTTTGGTTGTAGTTGTCATTGTTGTTTGGTAGACCCAGGCTGGATTCGAACCCGCCTGCTCTGGTGTATGTGGTTGACTCCTTAGCCGCTTGAGCTACAGGCTCTGCGCCCTGTATAAGAGTGTTTTGCAGTGCTTCCTTTGACAGGGACTGTGGAGATGGCAGTCTCATTTCAAAGACATCATCTATGGGCAACATGAGCTCAATGAACACAGAAGATTCTGATCCAACTTAATGTGTTTTCTCATAAATGTGGTAGATTTTAAGTTTTTTTTCCTCTAAGGAAGAAATGAGTAAGTAAACCTAAGCTGGCCCTGAGAACCCCATCATTTCAAAATGCTATAATAGAAAAGAGTCGTAGATTTAAAATTAGGCTGAGATGTGAAAAAGATGCAAACCAATGGTGCCAAGAATCCCTCCAACTTGGACAACATGGAAGTGCCATTCTGAGGAGTTCTAACAGGCCAGCCTCACTGGGGACCCTTTTGTACTTATAAGTACTTTAATTTAGCATCATATTTCATGATTCCATTAAAAAAATGGAATAGCAGCTATTTCCTGCCTCTCTCTTTTGCTTTGAAAAGCATGAGGTGTCCTGGTGAGCTCAGCATACTCGAATGATGACGGCAAGACTTCTTGCTAACAGCTAATAATTTCAATAAAATGACCTGAGTACAGGGCTGCAGTTGTTACAAATGGGTTGGCAGGGCCACATTTCAAAAATCTCTTTGTCACTTTTTTTTCCCTCCCCTTTCTCCTTTCCTTTCTGCTTTCAATGTCCTTGGTTTTGAACATCCTGAGCTCTTTACATGGAAATCTGCATGGGTGAATGTGATGAGAAGCAGTTGAATAAACTTCCCTTACAGCCGCCAAAGCGCTTGTAGAGGCTAACAGAGGGCAGGAGCAGCACAGGGTTCAGACGGAACAGGAGGTCTCAGGGAGCTGAGTTTAATTCATTGGATTTCCCTCCCCTCAAATACAAAAGGAAAATTTTTTTTTCTTAATGGAGAGCCTGATTAGGGTATACTGAGGACTTATGAGCTTCTGCATGTCATAACCTAAATCTGTAATCATTGAGCTGTTGATTTAGTCTTTTGTTATTTACAGAGTAGTAGACACAATTGAAAGCATTTAAGTCACCTTGAGGTACCCAAATTTATATTTAGAATTTTATCCTTTAGCTATACAGCTGTGTCTCTGTAAAAAGTCAAACTATTTACAAAATATGGAAATTTATTCCACATCCTAGGAAATGGTGAGTTTAGTTCCTTATTCCCAAGTATAAATTGTCCAAGCAAATAGTCAGACACACAAAATGGGAAAGAAATGGATAGACAGTGCTACACTTTCAGACTGGAAATGCAACTCAGCAGATTGGATCTATCTTATAAATTCAAAACTTGAAAGAAATTAAGCCTGATCAAAAGGATATGGTACAAGTTGGCAAAGATTCTGTGATCACTGAAAAGATTATTATTATTATATTATTTGGTATATTTCTTCTCATTATAAAAGCTTATTTTTGTAATTCCCTGTACATAGTACTTAAAGGCATGTTAATTCTCTCCCCCTTTCTGCAGTCTCTCCATTCTCTCTTTCTTAAGCCGAGACATATATTTCCAAACTTTTCTTTTCATTGCCACTGTAAACATCAGTTTCAGGAGCTGAAGAGTTGCTATTATTCTGTCCACTAAAATAGAGGTGAAGCTGATTACATATCCACGTATATAATAGAAACACACTTGTTTATATTACACTTCTTACCCAGATATACTTGAGTATCTCTAAAAGTGGAGGTCTACTTAGAAGAAAATGCTAAAAACAAATACACATCATACTAGTTTTAGTCTATAGTATGAAGAAAGCAAGAATATGAGAAAATAAATTTCTGAAGTCAGGAGTAAAGGAGCAAAAACAAATATTTAATTGGAGTTTTGTTAGTGCATAAAATACTTTATGCAGTTATTAACTTCTTTGAAATTTGAAATCCTTAAAAGGAAAAGTGATGCAAAAAACTGGGTTGAATGAGGGTAATGGAGTTACACAGGGAGGCAGTTAATATAAGGTTGTATCAATGGGAATTAGTGTTGTTCTTTAGAAACACTAAATTCAGACATTTTTAAAAATCCTTCTTAATTTCTTGGTTAATTACCTCAACATTGTAATGTCCTTTGATAAAAGAGAAGAAAGATAGTACTTATTTCTTTATGGAAAACCGAAAATAAATTTTCTTCTTTCTGATGAGAGAGCATAACATTTGCTAAAATTATATAAAAATTGGCCCTGTGCCTTTCTTTTTAACTTTATTATATATTAAAATTTAAAATGCCAATTCTCAACTTTAAGTGGCCTTCAATAGAAAGACCTACCGGGATTCTGGCGGCTCCAATAACATTTAAAACCGCAGATGGCATGGCTTCATGGGTTAAACATCTGTTTCCTATTGTAAAAGTATTTGATTTAGATTCTGATGCCATTAGAATTAGATTGTTGGTGGATTTTTTAAATTTCCAATACAGATTAATTTTTGTTAATTTTAAGATACATATATCCAAACAACGTTATTGCAACGATAAAATTATACAAACGAGTGAGAAGCTTAGCATTTATGTACAGGTTTAGATGTTCTTTCTCTCTTTCTGTCCTTGAGACTAAGTACTTGTCTAGAAAATATATGACACACTGTTGTATTGGTATTCTCTGTTCACTTGGTGCATTTGTCTTGAGGTCATGTATCGATAATGACGTTCATTGTACAAAATGAAATCATGAAGGATAAAATAAACATCATGACCACACTACCTTCAACCAGATTTTATAGTTCTAACACACCACTTTACATAAAAAAAAAAATAGCATACTATTGAACTAAATGCTTTAGTTCTAGGCTAAACTAAAACAGTATTTATGAGAAGGTCACATTCTCATACATAAGGTGGAGTTATAGGCTTGTAGTACTTGCTGCTGTTTGGAGATGAAACCACATTGGTTTATTAAAAACGGGTCTTGTTTAGCATGTCCAGCATTTCTCTCCCTTACGCTTAACTCCACCTAGACATGATAGAGCCGCCAGTCGCGTTCTTTCCCTCTCTTCATGTCTTTTTTTTTGTTAATTTTTATTAAATCATAATTGGGTGCATTAGTGCAATCATGGGGCACAATGTGCTGGCTTCATATACAATCTGAAATATTTTCATCGAATTGTTTAACATAGTCTTCATGGCATTTTCTTCATCACTATATGAAGACATTTGTATTCTGCATTTAGTAAGTTTCACCTGTACTCTTCTAAGATGCACCCACCAATTGCCCTCCTTCCACCATCCTCCCCCCCCCTTGCCCTTTTACTATGCAGCCTTAAAGAAAGATGGAGACTTTACCTCTTTCATGTTTACATGGATGGAGCTGGAACATATTCTTCTTAGCAAAGTATCTCAAGAATGGAAGAAAAAGTATCCAATGTGCTCAGCCCTACTATGAAACTAATTTATAGCTTTCATGTGAAGGCGAAAATCTCTTCATGTCTTTTCTTTGCCCCAGGCTGTTTGCTAGCTGAGAGCTCCCTGGGGTGGGAATAATTATTGCTATTGTCAAGAAAGGGATGTCAGGCAGGAGGGGTGAGAGAGAGGGAAGATTGAGTTGCCTTTCTTCCTCTCCTCTTCCTGACTCCACTTTCTCCTGCTCTTGTTCCTGACGCCATATAACTTTAATTATTGGGACCAACAATTTTTAGATGGGCTTCCTTGGTTTTGTAAAGAAGAGACAATCTTTAGTCCAAACTGACTTGTCTAAAATGAAAACAGTGAGAACAAATAGCATTGATAAAATAGGCCTTTCTGTGGGCAGGATGCCCGAGTCAGGTCAGCATGTATTCCATAAACACCTCCCACTCCCCCAAAAGGGAGTGGCCCCACTATCCAGGCTGGGATAAGTGGACAACTATCCCTATATCCAAAATGACATATGGCTTAAAGTAGATGTAGGAATCCTCCCCCAAATTTATTGCAATTATCCTGGGACCCGGAGGGCACCTCTTTTTCTATGGCATTGAAAATTTTAAGAATTTAAATTTGTGTGTGGTTGGCTTTTCAACCAATGAAAAGCTCTCTTTCTGTCAGAAGGAATAACCTGACTTGGTGCTTGTAGCTCAAGCGGCTAAGGTGCCAGGCCACATACACCAGAGCTGGCGGGTTTGAATATAGCCCTGGCCTGTCAAACAACAATGACAACTACAACCAAAAAATAGCTGGGTGTTGTGGCGGGTGCCTGTAGTCCCAGGTACTTGGGAGGCTGAGGCAAGAGAATCGCTTAAGCCCAGGAGTTTGAGGTTGCTGTCAGCTATGACACCACAGCACTCTACCCATGGCAACTGCTTAAGGTGAAGAAGAAGAAGAAGAAGAAGAAGAAGAAGAAGAAGAAGAAGAAGAAGAAGAAGAGGAAGAGGAAGAGGAAGAGGAAGAGGAAGAGGAAGAGGAAGAGGAAATAATCTGCAAATAGAAACTAGGTTGAGATATTGTTTCAGTCCCTAACCTGTTGTGTTTTGAACTTAGCATACCCCTGAATTTTTAGTTACATTAGCAAAGAACAAAAAAATGAAAAAGTCCTATTTCTTTGAAAAAACACAGTTTTAAATGTGAATGTGTCATTTGGGGTTGGAAATTTGTTTACCACATATAACAAAACTCACATCAAACCATGTTGGCTGATTCATAATTGTAGGCTGATTTTACTTACTGATTAAGCAGCGATGGGAGTGATCGGTATAAATCACACTTAGCTTAATGATTTTAGCATTGTAGGTATCTAAACTCAATTTATTCAATTATGAGGCAAGTCAAACCATTGTTTGGAGTTTAAAAAATATGGTCAGCTGCTTTTTATTACTGTGTCTGGAGTAGAGATGCTATTAATCTCTGTGTTTTACTACTTAACAGAAAAATATTGTCCTTAAAAATGTAATCCCAAGATTTGTTGGACAATGCAAAAATAGATAGTACCCAGAGTGGCATAAATGGGATTTAACTGGTAGAAGAGCTAATGGAAAAGTCTCCTGAAGGAGAGAGAAATAAGAAAAATAAATAGATAAGCTGGTTATGTAAGGAGGTGTTCTTCGTTATTCTATTAATGGTATCTGCCATTTTCATTGTCAACTTTTCTGTTTCCTTTCACTTTCATCTCTTTCCCTGAGCAGTTGTTAATAATTTCTGTGCACTTTTACAGGAAAAATGTCTTTGATAGTTGGCTAACAAGGATTTCAGTTTTTGATTTAAGTATAACCTTCCCAGGAATGGAAAAAGCCCCAAATTTTAACCCTACTGAACATAAACTGGTGTTTCTTTCCTCTTTCCCTTTGAGCGTACTCAGAGCCTGCTCCATTTCTAAAGCACCACTGGGGCAGAATGCGTAATGACTAATGGCTTGGCGGAGACTCAAGTGACATGTGAACAGTGCGCCTTGGCCACAGCCAGTTAGCCTGGAGCAGACGCTAAAGTTTATTGTCTTTGCAGTTTCCTGGCCTTCCCCAGTAAGAGGAGTCATGGCTTCCCCAGACTTTTTAGCTAGACAATTCATGAATTGCTTATTTATTGGCATTTCATAGCAAAAGTTTTTACTGCATGGTCAGGGAAGAGGCACTCAATGCGATTAAGAAAAAGAGCACTTTATTTTTTGGTTATGTTACACTGAAAAAGAGTCTAGGTGTCCCTCTGTTTGCCATTGTATTTTTTCTCGTCAATAGCACAGGAATAGGGAAAGGCATTGCCAGTCTTTCTGTGTGTCCTGAAGTTACCAGTGTATGGTAGGAGAACACTGGGCAAGCAGAGGCCTGGGTGTCTGAAGCAAAGTCTCATATTGGAACCTGCCTTACTCAAGTTTCCTTGTTGCACTTGCAAAATCACTCACCAGTGACAGTGTGCAGGTGGGGAACAATTATCTTGTTCCGACTCCCTTGCATTTCATTGTCTTTTACCACTACTGCTGTAGTGAGGTCTCTTGTTGTACAGATTGGTTCTTTTTTTAATTAGAGACAGAGTCTCACTTTTTGCCCTTGGTAGAGTGCCATAGCTTTACAGCTCACAGCAACCTCCAGCTCTTGGGCTTAGGTGATTCTCTTGCCTCAGCCTCCTGAGTAGCTGGGACTACAAGTGCCTGCCACAATGCCTGGCTATTTTTTGTTGCAGTTTGGCTGGGATTGGGTTTGAACCCACCACCCTTGGTATATGGGGCTGGCTCCCTACCCACTGAGCCATAGGCACCACCCCTACAGCTCAGTTCTTGGTCATAGGTAGCTTCCACCAGCTCCTTCCTGCTCTTACCTTTCAGGTTCCAGGCTTTTCTGCCTTTCTTAGAAACAGACCCAGGTTTAGGCTGCCCAAAGTTGTCTCTATGCAACTTTCAGGTTTTAGTACACAGCACTTATCTCTTTTTTTAGTACATATCGCTTTGTAGTACATAGAGTATCATGTAGTAAAATTTAGAAGTTTTGGAGAGAGCCATTTGGAATTGTAGAAGTTTTATGATTTATTCCCCCATTTAGGTGCTATTGTTTAATGTTTTGACAGATTTATTTGGACTGTATACTACTTTTACCTGTAATTGAGACCATTTCTACTTCGTTAGATTATCAGTAAGAACCCAGCTGAAAATAATATGAAGTAGAGAGAAGAGAGAAAAAACTGTGTATTCATTTACTACCCATGAGAATTTTTACATCAGTAATTCCCCAAGAGGTTCTAGAATCTTGCCCTAAGCTCCCCAATCACTTCACATGAAAGGCTGGAAGATACATTCTAGGATTTCCTTTAATCATCCTCTACAATGATGACTTGGCCAGAGCAGACTTATAACCTGCATTGCATGCTGGATAGCAGAGGCCAATTTTCCCACTGTCTCTACATTGCTAGGGGGGTTGCTGTAGGTCCTGCAGTAACCAAATATGCTGAGACTTATGTTTTTCTTGGAGTTGACAGAAGTTTGGTTTGACATATTGATCTTCATCATTGGTCTCCTATTTTAATTTTGTGTAGGTTTTTCAATGAAAAAAACCCCAATTATTTCTGTTGTCATTGAGGTTTCTTAAAGAATTTCCTCACCTTTAAACTACTACAAAGATGAGAAAATAAACTTAGAAATGCACCAAACTGGGTTACAGTGGTAACAAAGTCCTCAAACAGAAATAGAAGCCTCTTTTTGCTTTAGCTTTTCTCCAAGTCAAGGACAATAATTCTCAAGTCCTATTCAGCTACTCTGTGAAACCCTGAGTTTTTGTGAAGCTCACCACAACTTAAATGGATGACGAACATGAAAAGTAATGAAGATTTCTTTGGTTCCCTGTATCACAGAGTTTATCCAGGGTCATCATCCCTCAGCCTAAAAACATTGTGATTCATCACCCTGTTAAGAAAGGGTGAGCAGGCTCAGCAGCTAGGATGCCAGCCACATATACTGGGGCTGGCTGGTTCAAACCCAGCCCAGGACCAGCCAAACAACAATCACAACTATAAAAAAAAAAAAAAATAGCCGGGTGTTGTGGCAGGTGTCTGTAGACCCACTGTTTGGGAGGCTGAGAAAAGAGAACAGCTTAAGCCCAAGAGTTTGAGGTTGCTGTGAGCTGTGACACCACAGTACTCTACCGAGGAGACCTAGTGAGATTCTATCTAAAAAAAACAAAAACAAAAATAAAAAAGAAAGGAAGAGCAATATAACATAACCCAAATCTCAGTCGAAATTTTCTGATATGTAGCTCTTAACAATATGCCTGAATAGTACACACATTTTTTATGTTCGTATAAGTATGATAAAATGAACAAACTAAATATAAAATTTAAAAAGCTGAAAAGGAATACAAATGGACAATGAAAAGAAAAGAAATGAAATGATAAAAGTAACTGTGCAAATAAATCAAATCGACAATATAAAAAAGTCAACAAAATTAATCATTTTTCCATAAAGTCCAATGAAATAAACCTCTAGAAAAAATTAGAATCACACTATCAATATCAAAATCTAATATGGAACTAGTGGTCCTCAGTGACAGAACAAGCCAAGAAGAATACATGTTGCATGCTGTAAAAAGTTTCTGAATATCAGGAATGTGTGTATTTTATATATAAATAGATGTATTCAGATATCGATGTATACGCATACATACAACTCAGTGGGAGAAAAAGTGATATTATTTGAAAGCAATAGAGTATTATACCTAGAAAACGCAACCGAAAATATGAAAGTATATTAGAATTGACAAACAGTTCAAAAGGGTGATGGAATAAAAGACTAACATATGGATATTATGCAGCAATGGTAACCAATTAGAAAATCCCATGCTAAAAGGAACATTCTATTCATAGAAAACCATACATGCCTTAGGCATAAAAATAATAGGAACTCCATAAAACTAGATGAATAAAATGGTGAGCTGCTGCTAAAGGAGCACGCATAAATAGCTAACAAATAGAAGTAGCACATCATGATTTATACGAACAGACTCAAATTATGAAGATGTTAATTCTTGAGAAAATAATCGCCAAATTCAATATATCTCAAAATTTTAACAACATCTTTCATACACAATGAAAAGCTTATTCTTAAGTTTATGTAAAAAAAATGCGTAAAATGACCAAGGAAGTTCTGAAAAGAAACAATTGCTCCAGATATCACTGTTAACCTTTTCTTTGAATACTTCGAATATTCTTGGAATCATGAAGAATATTATTTATGTATTACTTGAATTAATTTAAAAAATACTCCAAATAAATAGAAAAATCTAAGGAAGAAGAATGGAGACTCACAGTATGAGAAAGATATTTCAACCACACGGAGCACTAGATAACAAATTCTGTGTTATTATAGCTGTTAATTTCAAACTGAGACTTAAAGGACTGTCTTCCACGGTCCGTCATCTGTTGCATAATCTCAGCAGAGAATGGCTGTTTCATTTGGAAGAAACAACCCCCAGTTCTCCCTATCATTGGGAGAGCCTCAGGAATGCTACAAGGACTTCTGCCTCTGAGAGACGGGGATAGCCGAGTACAAGGAAGCATACAGGGCAGTTTCCTAAGAACTAATCTTGCACAACTCTTCCTTTGGTCCAGACATTTTACTCTTGGGCATTTATCCCAGAGAAAGGAAAATTGGATGGTATGGCAGAAATAGTTGAAGAGGAAGATGATTTAAGAGAAGCTGTTTAATGTACCCACCACTGAACATAGATACTAAATATTACCTAAAAATAGTTTCTAAAAGTGAGGACTGTAGGGGATAGACAGAACCAAAAAAAAAAAAAAAAGAAAAGGAAAAGAAAAACTGAGTACACCATCACTTTGAAATTTTATTTTGATTTGTACAGTTATTTTGTTGTGGCATGTGGGGAGGAAACTTGTTGTTTTTTATATTAGATTTTTTAAATTTTGAGACAATTGTAGACTCACATGCAATGATACAGTTATTATTATAGGAAATAATATAGGGAGGTTCTATGTCACCACTACTTGGTTTCCATCAAGGGCAACATCTTGGAAAACTGCATCATAATATCACAATCAGAATATTGGCATTGATACAGTCACTAGATGGAACATCTCCACTGCCACCAGGATCCCTTGCTACACTCCTCCCTGAATCCAACCCTCTTTAACCCCTAACATTCCCAATCTGTTCTTCATTTCTAAAATGCTTTTCACTTTAAAGTTGTCATATAAAAAAGAAACCATGTGGCCGGGCATGATGGATCACACCTGTAATCCTAGCACTCTGGGAGACTGAGGCCTGTGGATTACCCAGAGCTCAAAGGTTTGAGACCAGTCTAAGCCAGAATGAGATCCTGTCTCTACAAAAAAAAAAAAAAAAATGCACAGCATTGTGGTGGGCACCTGTAGTCCCAGCTACTTGGGAGACTGAGGCAAGACCAATCAATTGCTTGAACTCAAGAGTGGGAGGTTGCTGTGAGCTATGATGCCATGGCACTCTACCAAGGGCCACAAAGTGAGACTGTGTCTCAATAAAAATAAATAAATAAATAAGAAAAATTAAAAAAAAATTAAACCATGCAATATGTTTCTTTTTGGAATTGGCCTTTTTTCATTCAGCATAACTCTGAAATTCATCCAGGTTGTTCTGTGTGTAGATAGTTTATTCCCTTTTACTGCTAATTAGCATTCATGGTATGTACGTACCATAGTTTCTTTAACCATTCCCTCATTAGAGGGCGTTCAGATTCTTTCCTTTTTTTTGTTATATATAGACTGCTATAAATATTTTCATATTTGTTTGTATGAATATAAGTTTTCTTTTCTCTGGGATAAATGCCCAAGAGTGAAATGTCTTGACCAAAGGAAGAGCTGTATGAGATTAGTTCTTTGGAAACTGCCAAACACTTTTTCAAAATGGGAACACAATTTTACATTCCCATTGGCAATGTATGACTAATCCAATCTCTCTTCTTCCTCTCCAGCACTTGGTGTTGTCCCTATTTTTTATTTTAGCCATTTTGAAAGGTGTGTGGTTGATTTATAGTCACTAGTGGCTAATGCTGTTGACTGTCTTTTCATGTGCTTATGTGTCATCCACTCTTCTTCTTCTTCTTCTTCTTCTTCTTCTTCTTCTTCTTCTTCTTCTTCTTCTTCTTCTTCTTCTTCTTCTTCTTCTTCTTCTCCTTC